>LGRX02001911.1:0-42381 GCA_001247695.2 Cymbomonas tetramitiformis
CCTAACATTGGAGCGAGGGCGGTTTCTATGTGATTGTGCCATGTGCTACGGAGTTGACCTACGTGGAAACGTGGTGAGCAAGGCCACCCGCACACGACATCGGAAACTCCACGGGCAGATCCAGCCACCCGCACCGGACCCTGAAGAAATCGATGCTGTAGTTTGTGGCAACCGCGGCGAAACCTTAAGGTACTCTCCGCCCTTTCTCTCCCATGAATGATTGGGCAAGCTTGCGTGACAACACGTTCGCAATATGTTGACAACGTATTGAAGGTGCATTGCAACTCTCCTACAGACATACATACGGATGTGGACGTCACGATGGATGACAAGGAGGGCGAACATGCTGAGGAAGCCGGGAGGACAAGCGCAGAAGACGAGGTGGTACACGCACAACAGGACGTGGAAGCCAAGGATGTGTCGAGTCAAGGCGGCGAGGCCGGAGTTCCCGACGACGAGGGTGGCGATGCGCCTAAGACCGAGGATGCCGATGGTGATACCAAGGATGGCGGTGGGGAGGATTTGGGGTTCGATGAAGAAGACGACGGAGATGCCGTCCACTCCGTTAAAGCAGCGATTGCTACACAAATGGAAAGTATTGTGAATGCTGCAAAGGAGCTTTTCGGAGGGGAGACGGTAAGAACGCGTTATTATGCCAAATATCGTGCAGTGAACTGCACGTGCAATATGTAGTATGCATATCTCCTACATATTGACAATGTATTGCAGTATATTGCATATGTATTGACAGCCACTGAAATTGCGATGTGTACGCAGGACCACAACGTGCGGCGATCAACTAAGCTCCTCGCGGATCTTCTGGAATGGAACTTGGAGGAAAACTTGACCCAAAAATCGTTTTCCTCGTTGTGCGAGATCCTACTTCACAACTTTGATGAGCTTCGCGAAACCCATTTCCCCTTGACGTTCGCTAAAGCTATGGGTACTTTCGACGCTTTTAGTACGCCGTACCAACGAGTGGACATGTGCGTCAGTGGATGTTGTTTGTACGAGAAGGAGTTGGAGAACGCGGATCATTGTCCACACTGTAAAGAATGCCGGTGGCAAAGCTTTGGAGCGGCGGAGGAGGATGGCACTCCGAAGAAGCCGCGATTGCAATTCCTTTGGTGGCCCTTGAAGGAAATTTTCCGGAGGCTATTCCATTCACCTGAAGTTGCTGAGCTCATGCGGGCGCATGGCCGTCATACGTCTCCTGAAAGTGGACGCAAAGACACAATTTGGGGTAAGAGCCCAGCACGCGTCTATCGGTCTATGATCCCAATGCTTGTGATAGGATCTGCAAAGGGCATATCTGCAATACACTTAACGTATGTCTGTGACATATTGCAGATGTACACATACAGTTGCAAGTATACCGCGGTGAGTTGTCTTTTGTCCGGAGTGTGCAGACGGAGATGCGTGGAAAGAGAAGAAGGCGCGGTACCCAGAGTTCTTCCAGGAGTTGCGGAATATAATCATCCTGTTCTGCGCGGATGGGGCTTCCGTATGAAAAAACAAGGCGGGCGTGTTTCCCATGTATTTCCAAATCTTGAATAACTTGCCGCCGGAGATACGCTCCAAGTACGAGTACCTTGAGGTCTACGGTATTCTTAATGGCATCCATCCCACCGATGCGACTCTTTTGTACGACAAGCTGATCGACGAGTTGGAGGAGTTGTGGGAGACGGGCTGCGGAGTTTGGGACGCCTTTTCCGAGGAGTATGTTCTTGTACGGTGCATGCTACTCGGGGTGATCATGGATTACAAAGGCTTGGTCGATGCCGGGAAGCGAATGGATGTAAACGCCTACAAGTGTTGCATGTTGTGCCGTACGAAAGGATGTCACAGTCCAGCGCTGGGAAGAATCTTCTACGCATTCTTCAAGCAACATCCTCCTGGTACGCTCTCATCGCTATGCCACCCAATTTGATTGTTTGCAGCATGTTTGCAACATGCATCAACATGCCTGCAACATACCACAGATATGTTGTATTACTTGTGCACGTGCCATGCAGGGCCGCCGGAGAACTACACGCATGAGTTTGTCAAGCGAATGGGCGAAATACACGAGGCACTTTCCAAATCAGGTTGGTCGAAAGCGGACATGGCGGAACGTTTCTCGGCCACCGGATTCAAGTTGCCCGCCGCATTCGCAAGGCTATCGTACTTTAACTTGGCGTTGGATTGGCTCTATGATCCTATGCACGAAATCATGAACTTGGGAAACAGGCTTGCAACAACGCTACTTGGGCTGGATTTCAACGAGGCCGCGCGCAAATTTGCCGAGGAGGAGGGCCTGCACCCAGAATGGGGGCAAACTGAGTGGGTGCAGAATTCGAAAGGTGAGTTTTGTATTAGTGCAACATTTCTGTAATTGTGTTCAATATGTCATACATGTGTTGACGGTATACGGCAACACGGACAGGGGAACCGCATGAGGTGTGCAAAATGACAAACGGTCCATGGGGGATCCCACCGCGTCCGAAGGCTTCGACCACCTTACGTTCTCGGGAAACAGCACTCGCCTTCTTGAAGGAGTTGCGGGGAGTCACCCGGTGGGGCGATGGGCATAAGCATTTGTTGCGCACCTCAACCGCCTCCAACGGCGCAAAATACGCAAAGCACCTCAAGGCGCATGAGGCTTTGAAGGCTTTCGAGTCCAAGTTGTTGGCGGTATTGTCCTCTTGGCCTCGCGATGATGGTGAAGTCGACAATGCGCTGCAGGACATTGTGTCCAAACTGACTATCATCATACGGGAATGCACTGCGCATTCCATAGAACCTCGGGTACGTATTCAATGTTGGTGTGATATGAGTTCCACATGTCACAGGTATGTTGAATATATGTTACAAACGTATTGATTCGTACGTGCAGGATATGGAGTATTTGAGAGAGCAGACCAGACTTTTCTTTGAGGACTTGGAAGCGAATAGTCCTCCACAGTGGCTTGCAATCAACACCCATAAAATCTGGCACTGGGCCGATCTGTTCCTGCGATTCGGACCTGTGCGTGAATGGTGGATGTATGCCTTCGAGTCCATGAATGGCAAGCTAGCTAGGTGGGTGAAGAACAATGCGTTCCCCGTGGCAAGCATCATGAACGGCTATCTAAGGTTGAAAACCTTGCGCTCCCTACGAGGCATCCTGACCATGCTCTTGAACCGAGAAAGAGCTACTGCCGGCCGTGTCCCGCGGGCTTTGATGGCGGGCCCCGCTCCCGGCATCGTGGTCACTACCTTCGGGGAGAAGGGCAAGCCATTGGAGCTAACGTCCTTGGAGATTGACCAACTCACCCGCTGGATGCGAGCGAGTATTCCCGCTTACCGAAATAAGCTTTTTCAACAACATGCTGAGTACGACCTGTTCCGGCGGAGGTGCAACCTGCAAGCTCGCACGCATGTACTATCGGTAGTATACCTGCAACATATTGTCAACTTGTTTCTGTATGTTTATCATATATTGTAAGTATACTAAGAATATGTTGTCATCACAGGGAGAATGCCGCGCGCTCTAAACAAGCACTGCGGAACCGACAAGAGGTGGGTGGCGTGCCCGCGATCGCGTTCGGTCCATTGGAGGACCCTGAAGGATGGCTTGGTCGTCAATACACGGCTTACGAGAAGTCGCTCATGATGGGTCCCGAACCCATGTGTTCCAAGTACAACAAGGTGAACATCGGCGGTGTCTTCTATCGCACTAGAGACGGGGACAAGGGGAAAGTGACAACCCAGTGTTTCGTCCGCGCATCCTTCCCCAAGAATGATGCCGATGCCGATGACGAGTGGGAGGACAGGTACGACCTCAACCACCAGTTTGCATGCTTCTTTGCCTTTTCGTATATCTCTGCAACATATATGCAATACGTTCCCAACATACTAAGGATAAGTTGTACGTATATTACAAAAACATTGAACATTTCGTGCGCAGGTATGGTATCATCAACGCCATTCTGCGGGTTAGCATTGGCGGTGTGCTCTACACTTTTTTAAAGTGTGATTGGCTACCCGTGCCCACGGAAGCTCAGATCGCAAGCTTCAAGCTGAAGAACTCCATCCTCGGCGTGGACAAGGTGTCCAAGGCTTACTACACCTTCAACCCATGGGACACCTCCAAGTACACTATGGACAACCGAGAGCCCTACCTACTGGCCAATCAAGTCCAAGCGCAAGTAGTGATAGTCAAACACCCCTGCATGGATTCAGCGGTGATACTTGATACGAGCGACCGCAATATGGAGAAACTTGCCCGTAGGTAGTGATGGTCACTTTGACACATGCGGGAAGTGTAGAGTCGGTGGCGAGCTCCTTCTGTGTGAGAGGGCAGGCTGCAAAGAGGCTATGCACGTGCGATGCGCAGGGCTCACCGACATCCCCACTGGAATGTGGTACTGCAGAAAGTGTGATGACGCATAGTAGTGCCTCTGTACACATTTTGATATACCTGTAATATACCAGATACGTATTGCGGACATATTGTAAGTATTATGCAATATGTGAGCAGCAGGGGGGTCTTATGTCCACTACCCGGTGGTACATGGGGATGTACCCAAGAGGGTCTGGGTACATAGGGATGTACCCAAGCTAAATCGACGGTATGGGGGCATAAATTTAACGGTTTGTCGTTACGAATCATCATTATAGCTAGCCAACATCATCATGAACACGGGAATATGCCGTCACAAGCATCCTGGTAGGATATATATCATGTCGGGTGCATTCAAACCCATGCAAATCGCAACTTGGCTCCCAAAAAACATTTTTCTAATTGTTTTTTTACCACGGTTTGTTGCGACTCGCCTTTTTCACAGTCTCGCATATCTTAGGGGGGGGATTCTTCACAAAGTGGAATACTTTTTAAGGTTTGTTACACCACAATATCTTAATTAATTTATTCTCGTCATGTTCGGCGTACCCTAGATCCCCAAGCTTAACTGCTTACTTGCCGCACGGCACGAGGTACCTTATCGGGTATGGGGACGAGTCGACGCGAGCGGTTGAAGGTGACCTGTGATATTGATTATTATGACCAAAAATATTTGTCAGCTCATTCTTTGGCAATCGTATTTGCGATAACATGCATTGCACATGTAAACATGCCTTCGTTCAATAGATCGATGGGTGGGAGTCATCACACATGTCCGCGCGCATTTTTTTAGGCGAAATCTAAAATCTGACACTGTTTTATGATGAGAAGTCTTGATGATGAAGTATGATAACTTGTAAGGTATGGGACCGACCCATGATAAAATAAGTGCTTTGAAGGGTCTATGTTAATGCCCTAATAAAACATCGACCAAATATGCAATTTTCATGTGCATAACCATGCATACAAATCGATGTACCCAAGCGATGTACCCAAGAATTTAGAACTTGAGAATTTCGTATTTTCTGGAAAATCACCTAGGCAACCGCCCCCCAAAACCCATGTCTATGACATGAATACCGCCAAACATATGGTTCATACCCAAGATTGGTGTGTTATTGACAACCTATATCGGCCATAATATGCAAGTTATGGACACTTGAAATGTTTCGAGCTCGCCATGGCGTGCGGAACAAAGAGTGGCTTGGGTACATCGTGATGTACCCAAGACCGGGTAGTGGACACTTACCCCTTTACCCCATGCAGTCATGTGTTGCATAATTCACTCTGATTGTAGACATATTGCACATGTATTAAAGATATTCTGCATGAGGGAATGTTTCAATATGTGTTCAACACATATATTGCAAACGTGTTGAATGATTCATCTGATTGTAGACATATTGCACATGTATTGAACGATTCCTTATGCGTGAATGTTTCAACATGTGTTCAACACATGTTCAGTACGTGTGTTGCAGGCGGTTGCGGACATATTGAACACCCCTCCAATCGTTTTGCCTTATTTCAATACATCGGGGCCCCAATTCAAAAAGCCCCCCAGAACCGACTTCTGCGATACGCGTCCAAATGCCGTGAAAACTTGTCCCCATAACGCTAGACCCTTCCTTAGATGATACCAAGTGCTAGTGGGCGAGTCTGACACCATTTGGGTGCCCATGCTAGCATACTCATTTTCGCTGTGTCCAGGCTGATCGCGGTTCAATAGTTTGGCCAATATGTTACACGTGTATTGGAATGTCCAGATATTAGCATACCGTCTTCAATATGCCTCCAATATGCCTCCAATACGTGTTCAACACGTGTATTGGACCCGTCTAGAAACGTAGGGGGCAGATTCAGTGCGCAAACCGCGGCGTACGGTGCCCGAAGGTCGATGTTGATATGTCGTCAGCGAACGTGAAGGGGTCCTCGTCGTGGCGAATAACGGGCTGATCATGACGTGCACACAGCTTCGCGAAGGTGGCGTCGTCCTCAGCGTCGAAGGCCGTCTGAAAGGCTGAAACGAGCATGTCGTTCTCGTCCGCGGCGGTCAAGTCGCACTCCTCGCGTCCTCGCATGCCATGTCGTCGGTGGGGCAATTCGCGGTGTCGTGGTAATGTCCAGGAGGGCTACGGACACACTCAGGTACAAAGGCGGAGGAGGCCACGTGAAAGGAAATGTTGTGGGCGGAGTCCTTTTTGTAGTGCTGCTGTCGCCAATTCTCGCCGTCGTTGAGGGGCTTGGCGGCGAAGCGGTGCTTGAGCGGTCGTCCATAACATCCACCTCCTCGATTGTCACGCCCATGAAACTTGCCATCCTCCCTCCTGTTCCGCTCATCCCGCCAACGAGAGGGCGGAAAAGAGACTCCCCGCTTACCGTCAGGCTGCTGGCGGTGGCGGTGCGAGTCAGCGAAACCAGAAAGGGGCTCGTCGTTCTTCTCGAAAGAGTCCTTGAGGGCGACGAGAGTCACGATCTTCAAGTTTGACGCCGAGCCGACGAATTTCGATATATAAGTGAGATTCAGAGACATAATATGGATATATATGTTTGTCGTCGTTGAGATGTGGCGCTTTGCGCAAGTTCTTTTAGGTGTCTGGCTGACACGTTTGATGGAGGTAACGACCTCTGGGCCCGCGCGCTATACGCGGAAAACGTGAAAAGCGTACAGTTGGTTAGCCCACCGTAACGCCGAGTTACGGTGGGTATACCCACCTTGCCAAGAATAGGCATAATTGCCAATTCACATCGTGGTACGTGCATCAAAGAGCGGTATCGATAAGTATAAGAAAGCTATCGACCGATTACGACAACTACATACGAAAATCCTATCGACCGATACCGATAACTACCGAAGTCCTATCCAAGGCTCTATATCCATATGTCCGATAACCGATACTATCGATATATCGTATATTCTGATTTATCGCCGATTATCGGACGATTGCAGCATCAAACTATCGGTGTTCCATATTTGATTTATGGGTTGATTTTGCAGTGCGCGTAGGCAAATGCCATATATGGTGGAATGCGCGTAGACAAATGATTTCAATGGTGGAATGCGCGTAGGCAAATGATTTTAATGTGAAATGCGCGTAGGCAAACGATTTTAATGGTAGAATGCGCGTAGGCAAATGATTTCATTACCTGAAAGTCGCGTAGGCAGATGACCATTAAATTCATTTGCCTACGCGCATTCCACCGTTAAAATCATTTGCCTACGCGCATTCCACCATTAAAACCATTTGCCTACGCGCATTCCACACTAAAATCATTTGCCTACGCGCAGCCTGCCATATATGGCATTTGCCTACGCGAACTGCAAATATATTCCTTAATTTTATAACAAAATACATAAAATTGCCAAAATAATCGATCATTTATCGATTGTGCCGATTATCGATACCGGTTTTCGGATATCGGATTGTATCGATACCGGAAAATCAAGCCGATATAGAGCCCTGGTCATATCGTCTGATACCGATAACTGCAAAAATATTTTCGACCGATATTAATAACTGCAAAAATGATATCGACCGATATGAATAACAAAATTCCAATTTTCAACCACCGACGGATATCCCGATATATCGATATTCGAAGGGACACTGCAAGAAATGAACATTAACCTCTATCATACAAATACACATCAGGAAAACTACCAGCTTTGAGCTCTTGCGAGCTCCACGCGCAGGTGCCACAGGAGTTGTGGGAGGTGTGCTCTTGGGCTTCCAAACAGCCTCATATGCGCGTCACGCACCCAAGTAATAACCAGGTGATAACGTCAGGTCCACGCGATGGGTTCTAAAGGACCCACTTTAGCCCGTATTTTGGTTTGAAAAACAACGAAATCCAATGAAAATAATGGATCAACCGAACTTAGGATATATATGAATCGATCATGGTATGATTCGATCCTGGGATTGATTCATGAGAGGTTTTGAGTGGACGATGCAAGACGACTCGGCGCAAGATTGCATTGATAGTGGGAGTGATAATGATAGTGATAGTGACGATAGTGATAGTCGCCTCGCCGTTCTCGCCGTGATACGCTCGAAATGGCCCGATATATTGATATCCACCTTGACTCTTCTCGATATGACCCTTTCAGCGAAAATCCTATCGACCGATACGGATAACTACAAGAATCCTATCGACCGATACCGATAACGAACTGCAAGTTTGTTATCGCCCGATACCAACATTCTCAAAAATGTTATCGATACGATATGATATCCGCGATAAAATACAAAGAAACTTATCGACAGATATGTATTCCCAATATATCGATACTGCTCCTTAAGGTGCATGCGTCGTGCTTCGTGATACATCTCGATTCAAACTTTGCAGGTCGGAAGCGTGCGCTCCTGCATCACGTAAACAAATATTGTCAAGTGGACTTCGTTGGTCAGCGTTTGGAGTTCGCGGTGGCATTGGAGTTGAACTCATAATATGAAATCATATAGGGAAGGTGTCCAGGCGAATGATGCGGTGCCAAGAGGATGCAGAGCGAAGAAAGGACGAGCGAAGATGATGATGTCGAGTGCCGAAATTTGACGAAGGTCTGCGAATTGAACAATTTCATCGTCGAAGTCGAACGCGTTGGCCAATTAATATGGGGCACGAGGTAGCTACCCCGAGATCAAACCACAAATCGCCACGCGGACAATTAAACAAACCATTACCGTACGCTCGTTGCAGCACACGACCAAAATCAATCCATGTAATCACCTATGAATATGTATCACCTATTATCGGTATGGTCAGTGCAGTCAGAATAGTTTACAATTACTTCGGATAAACTATTAAACCTAGAACCCGGTTTTACTCGATCTACGGGTTCACTAACTATGATTGGCATACGGAGTACGGACTGCAGCTATAGGAAAGACTACAAGTGACATAGCATATTTTGACTGTCACCCGTGTTATTTCCAGCATTTTTTTTGTGGAAGCGGTGGTGGTGGTGGCGCATAGCACATTGCTACCATTTTGTGGGAGGCAGCTGTAACCCTCCTCACTTAATACTCACTGTAACTATTGATGGGTCATATATGGAACTGCATATTTGACTAACTGCCTAGGTATTGCTAGGTCAGCTCTTTAGAATTACTACCGACACTTGCAATAAGAATTAAGGTATATTGACATCATTAGCAATGCCGGCATATTACTCTAGAAAACTCAACTGAGTCGTTGGCCTTGGCCATTACTTTTTCAGTCAACTTCCTGCATTAATCCTAGTGGTAGAGAGGCCAACCGAAAATTCGATGTCGTCCGATCGTGAATTTTAGGGTATCAAAATGACCGTTAGATCAGTCTGATCATGGATATATATAATACCCGTGTGTGATTCCGAGGGGAAGATAAAAAATTTTAGTGATTTCTACCTCTTTTTTGACCCCTTTTTAGGGGATTCTGCATAGTGTTTAGGTGTCCCCTTTTCGTAGCCCCGGAATTTTGTTTTTTACACTGTTAACGTTGCGAGTTGCAGTTTTTTTCAATTTCGATTCGATTTGGTCGACAGACTGAATTTCAATGGAAATCCGAGCTCGATTCAGAAAAACTGCATGCTCACAAACGATTACTCGTGCCATCGGAACGATTCCTCGTCTCTGATTGGGTAATCGAAAATCGGAAGCTCCAGAGTCCTCGATTTCACGGAGGACCGCCGAAACTCGAGAGCTCAGCCGTTCGCTGTCAGCGCAAGCGAACGTTGCTTCAGGCTCTGAAAAAAACTTTCCGCAGTATGTAGGCCTTACAGGCGTGCTTCATTGTGACGCATCTTTTAATCATCTTTTTACATATATTATCCTTTGGATAACATTATTGACAGGTAGTTATCATACATACGGAGTGGCGCTGTTCCAATCGGAACAGCGCCTACGGAAATCGGAAATGACTTGGGTCACTTCCGATTACCGCAGTTTTCAAGATGCGTGCAAAGCGGCATGCTGCTACATTGAGAGCGTATATACGGTAAAAATATCTTCAGGAACCATATGCATAGAATTTTTGAGCTTCTATAACCTGTTCCCGCCATGATCGCAGGAGTTTTGGACGCGGATGGCACGATGAGGTCCAACTCTGAAAAAAAACGAACAACCCATCCGTGCGAATGCACCTGAACTCTGTGCGTGACCGGTGCAATACACGCCAAACCGTGTTCAGTTTGAAGGTAAGGTCACCCGTAAAGGTTCCCCAGGTCGCGGCGGCATCAAATAGCAAGGGATGGACCGCAAATGGCCAATTTTTTGGGCAGCTTTTGACTCGCTTGACCAAAACAAGTTTTGAAAATATCATGTTGTTCCTCAGTGACCAAGGAACAACGTGGTATATCTCTATCATGTAATAGAAAATTCTCGCACAGAGGTCAGACGCAAGCAGCCGCCATTTTATAGTGTCAAACCAAAGTGAAACTCGAGTTGTGAGCGTGAAGGTAAAAAACAGCCTCGATTAACCACGAATTCCAGTGGTGAAAATGTAAAATCGTGGTCGATCGAGCGCTGGCCTCTCTACTAGTGGGCATGGCCAAGTCCCAAATATCTATCAGATGCTTCTACTACATTATCATGCAGTATGAGGTGTCTCTGTGTCAGTGACCCATTATCACACAGTACAACTATCATCTGTACTCCCACGAAGGGGGGGGGGAGGGCTCTTTCCCTCGACAAGGATCTCGGATTTCAACACATTAATACTGTGTGAGGCGCGCACGACACAGGTAAATCATCCGCGCATGCCACTGAATGTTGTCCTAGCACATGATTGCTCAAGCATTCGATTTCGCACGCAACTTGCAGTATAGTAAGGGAGCATATAAAGAAAACGTAAATGCATACCATATGCACAAGGACCCCGCGAAGAGGAAGCAGAACTACGCTACATCACCCTCAACATGCACAAAATTCCTTAAGTCAATTTAGTAAACAATTATATCGTAACTGATCTATGCTTCACCGATGCTCACGCATATATGGTGGGGAAAGAAAACATTAAAAAATCAAGCATTATCTGAAACATCGGTTAACGATGGGGAGGAGCAAAGCTCTGCTTAAACATGCACTGTAGAGAGGGAGTGTTTTTATTACAACAATCTGTACCGTGGACAGTAAATGGCGCCAAGCGTTCATCATTCTTGGGGAGGATCCTCATCATCCTGGGTGACCAATTGCAAACCAGTTTAAAGCCCCCCTCGTCGGCTCTGAACATTTCACAAAGTAGCAGTCAGAACTTAAAGAGCAATCCCTTGACCAAGCAATGTAAAGTTTGATGTCGTTTTTTTGTTGGTTCCATAGAAAGCAGTATAGTGGTGAGCATTGTACAGTTGACAAAAATCGTAAAGCTAGGTGTGATGTGAGACGGTGCTCACAAGGAGAAACAGCAAATGGTGCTCACCATTTTTTTCAACAAAGAGAGGTACGTGAGGAGCTCCTCTTCTGGCATGCGCTTTTCCTGTAAGCATAGCATTGTCCATGGAGCTGGTCAGGAAATTCATTTTAAAAGTCAAGACGTTCAAGCAGAAGTCAATTTGTAATGCGTCGTAACAGCAATGCGGGAGACATGAGCGAAATTGTGACTTGGTAATTATCCCAGCATTTTCCTAACTGTCAGTGCGCATTGAGCAATGATATCCAGACTAAATCCAGTACCGAATGCATTTACATCAATCCCCAAGCGAAGCAAAAAGCTACAAATCAATACAAAATAGTAGCGCAAGCCTACCTTGGCCATGAGGGTGATGGCTTTCCTGAAATTCATGAAGTTCAGTCGTGGTTGATCTTTGGGCTTGCACTCTTGATAGATCAGCTCCGCCGTCTTCACGGTCACAGCAGAGTCAATCAAGCTACAATCGCGGCATAGCTTGATGAACTTGAACTCCTCCATCTGAGCAGATAGCACAGTGGATTGCACCAGGTTATTGGAGGCATGTAAATGTGGCGACGGAGTTACATTCTCAAGCTAAGCGTACATATGCAGCGCGCGGCACCAAGCTAAGGAAGGAGAGCCAAAGTATCATCCCAAAATAATTTTGTGCAAAAATATTATCGTATTTTCATTGCGCCCACATCGCATCAAACGGAAGGCAACAGTGCGGATAAAAGCATGAAGACAAGTCAGGCAACACCATTAGTTGAGGGAACCAAGTCCCTCGTGAATTTCAGAAGGCAGTCAAAGCAAAGTGAAGCGCACTGAATCACTGAGTGGAACGAGGCGTGCCAACTTAATTCGGACAAATCATCAGCTAAAGAAAAGAAACTGTTTCATGACTTACAAACAACACAACAAACCGACATGTCGGGTGAAACATAATCTAGTACCCCTCAGCATTATGGGGCACACCACCTGAAGCCTGCCAGACCTTGTCATATAAAGTAATAGTTTTCAGGTTAAGGAGAGAGGCTCGCAGAGTGGGTACTCTGCTTGGTTGGTTACTCAAGACCAGGAGTGGATAGACTGGTAAGCGCAGCGGTGGCTGGGTGGCGGCACGGCTTCTGGGCCCATCTAGGAGGCGGTGGCTGGGTGGCATTTCAGCTGGCGCTGACACATCTTGGGGAGGGCACGGCGAGACACGACCATGCTTTCCCTCCCCTGCAGACCTGGCAGGGGTACCACCTGGACTCTTGCATGTGTACGAAAGGCTGGGCAAGCTGGAACCCCACGGGACTTAGGCTGTTTTAACACCTGTCGGCAGTTCTTACAGCGGCGGTGGTTGGTGAACGTCGGTCAACCAATAGCTGTATGCCAGACTGATCGATCCTCTGAGCGCTTTCCTAGATGTGGATTGCTCCGATTGGTTCTAATTCCTTCAATCGCTTTTGAGTAGTGTCACCAAGGAATTCCAATCCCAGTCGATCACACACACATAGAGGAGGTGCGGCAATTGGCCCTACCAGTCAGCCAGCAAAGTCCACGGCTGACTGGTATGGGGGCGGGGGGAGGGGCTAGCTGCTGCTCTCAAGTGGGGATGCCACGTGTGCAAGGGGAGCTGGACTTCACTAGCATCCTGGGAGCACGCACTTGGGGGAAGCTGGCGCCGTCACCGCAGAGATGCTGAAGAGGTGGAGGAGAAGTGTGCCATCTCGCTGCCCCCTCAAGAAGCTCGGTCACGCACTGGCTCAGGTGCTTGAGTGCCCACCTTGAGACTGGTTTTTGGCTGCAGCATGAGCAAGCCTGGTAGGACACGCCGGAGATATTTCCGACGGAGACAGTGCGAGTGGACGACCTTGGGGCTGAGAGACTTGCTGTATGTCCAGTCTTTACTGGCGGTCATGCGGAGGGTGTCGGAGGCAAGAAGGGAGATTGAGGGGGCAAGAGGAGTAGGTGAGCATTTGCCACCGCGTGTGCACAGGGCGGACGACGTCAAGAAGTGGATGGATAGCAGCGGCTCACAAACACGTCTATACTGCTCTCCTCCACTCCGCAGACCCCTGCATGGCTTTTGTTGCTTGCGCAAGGGGCTGCGGGTGTCATCATCCGATGGGCCCAATGAGGGCAGTGATATGGGAGAGGATGGGCCAGCCCGGATCATACTTGTGGGAGGGAGGGGAGGGACGTGGTGGATGGAGAAAAAGCGGTTTGTCTCATATTCATAAGATTTTAAGATTTTGGGAGGATGCGGTTGAAGAGGTAGACTATGCACCACCGCCCGATCATGAGGTACAGCCTGGCGGACATAGATCCGGGAGTATGGCACTGGGTATGGGTGTCAGATCCGACCCAGCCCTAGTTCAGGGGGCTAAGGTCCCGGGAGGGTTGGCAAGGCAGGAAGAAAGGCATCACGATCGCCAGGAGAGTATTGAGGACATCTGGTGGGATGGAGACGCAGTCAATCTTCGTTAGCCATGGGAACAGGTCCCGGGCATCGTGGATGCCCGAACTGAAGGGGTCGCGAGGGGCGCAAGTTTGGCCAGATAAACAGCCTCTTCCTATCACCTGAGCGTGCAGGATACGCTGTCAGAGGCAGATGACCCTGTGTCGCAGAGCTCGCAGTGCAGAACTCAACTTGTAACTTGTAGCGACGGAAGATCGGCTGTACCCAGTGTGCACATCTGGAGTGCATTACTCAAGATCGCAGCTTACCCACAGAATGTCTAGCGCCAAGGCTTCAGTCCCACAGAGTCGGCGTTGGGGTTAGGCGGTTGCAAACGCAGTTCGATGGCGGGCGCGCAAGGTCAGAAGGAAGCAATTCGGTCTATCATTCTCAGGCCCTTGTGACGACCCTTTGGAACACTCGGTATGTTGTGGGTGGACGAGCTCCCTTGACACTAGGCTTTGGGGCAGGCAGGGAGCAGGGTGGTGGTTTTGACCGTAGGCTTGGTGGTGAGGAGATTGCTCGGGCAGCTCGGGGGGTAGAGGTGGACCGGCTTCGAAGGCACAGCTTCAGTGCGCAGATAGAGCAGTCACAGAGACGCTCAGATCGCCCAGTAAGGCTAAGGGGGTCCCGTTCTCCACTAGCGAGCTCCGGAAAATCCGGATAAGTGTCCCGGAGTGTGCGCTGATCCTTTGATGCCGGGTGTGGGTACATAGTGGAGCTGACATACTATGGCAATCTCATGCCAAAGAAATCGATCCGAGGATAAGCACACACAGTGCAGCCAACCTTCTATGGCTATCTGGTGCAAAAGCTGTCGGTCCAAGGATAAGCACGTCGCATGCATTTGGCCGCGCACCTCATCAGTCTTATTGGCTCTTATCGCTTTTTTGGGGTCTGCTTGACCTAGCAAGCAAAACCTCTCATACAAATTTCGCAGGCCTGCATGCCGCCCCGCCCCACACCTTCACAATTCGACGCCTAGCATATACCCGGACACCACTCCCATGAGCGCAGTGGTACTTACCCTAACACACACCGTATTCTGACACCCCACTGGTTCTAGGACAACGGGCACTGTGACAATCGAGGCTCTACGGTATCACTCGGTGCAGAAGCTCGAAGGGATCAAGCGACGCCAAGTATACTCGACAGCCCGCACTGCCGTGGACTCACCTGTCAAGGCATCGGCATTTACAAGTCGTTTTTCATCCCCGGAGGTATCTTTAGAAGCGAACTTCCCCGTGTATAAAAACTGTTAACACATCAGCAAGCTCGAATCAGCGCCTTTCAGGTTATCCTGGACGTTCTGACCGACAATCATGGGGAGCACCGGCCGGCCCGGCACCTTTTGAGTTTTCTGCTTCTGCAGGATGGAATCGCTAACTAAGTTCGCCTTCTTCAAAAGTTCCACCACCTGTGCACCAACCATCGGCACGCTCTTCGTCAGGGGACCGTTTAGGTTCTTCTGACACTTCATGCAGTTAATTCAGCTCCCAAAAAGTGCGTACAGCTCGACACCGCTTTGTCTCGCGCTCCTCGCAAAGTCCCATCTACGGCCCTTCAGTGTTTGGCACCGCCGTACCGACAAGAAAGAAAACATCCTTTGTGTCGTATCTATCCGCCGGAAGGCTTGAAAACATCGCATAAGATAAGCATGCCTCCGTTGCATGCGAACGTCATCGGCAACAGCACCTTACGCAGCTAGCTTGTCTCTAAGCGTGAGCGCTCAAGCGTAGCTGCAAAGAAAAAACGCGTGGAAGATGCTAGCCTTCGTCGCAGAGAATCCACACGTAGATGCCGTAGTCTCAGGGCAAATGCCACTATTGGGGTGCAGACAACTAAAGACAAAGCAGGGACGAACCAACGATTTACAGTCCATGCCCTTCAACTCTGCCACCGCGCCCAAAGCCAGCAAGAACTGCTTGTACCGAAGATTCTTTTCCCCACGAGCTTTGTGATCCAAGTAGACTTTGTCTGCCTTCCCCTTGCTGAAGGCCTGATGGGAACCGAACACACTTCCGTCGCTTTCTGAGCACAGATTCCTTTTCAGCGTCGGTTGCAACGTCACAGCGTCATCCCAGTAGGCGCATTTAATCCACAACTGCATCGATAGCTTCTTCTATACCTTCACAGCGACAGCTCAGCACACGCCGGATGCTTCGACAGCGTCAGCTGTACGATCACAGCGCCAGCTCAGCACACGCCGGATTCATCGACAGCATCAGGTGTACAGTCAAGGTGCCAAATCACATGCCCATGAATCAGCAGCATCAATCAGGTGAACTGTCAAGGTGCCTACATGGCACACGTCCAGTCCAACAATAGCATCAGCGGTAACTTCACAGCATCAGCTGAGCATGCGCCCGTGCAGTTGTAGCGTCAGGTGTGTCGACACCGCAGCGGCTTAGTGCGAGCCCAAAGCATCGAAAGCGATTTGTGTACCGTCGGTCACAGCATCGAGCAACACACATCCATAGCGTCAAGTTTCGTCACAGTGCCAGCTCAGTGCGAGCCGAATGCTTCCATAGCGTCAGGTGTGCCGTCAGGGCGCCACCTCAGTGCGAGCGCAACTCATCGATGATGTCCGGTCTGCCGTTACTGCGCATGCTCGGTATGCGCCCATGCGCTCGTGTACGAGGAGCGTCACGTTTATCGTCACCTCTTCAGCGCAGCGCGCGCCCAAGACATCGATCGCGCCAGGTATGCCAAAACAGTGGCAGTTCAGCATGCACCCGTGCATCGACAGCATCAGGTGTTCCGCCTCAGCGCAAGCTCAGCACGCGCCCGTGCGTCATTGATAGTTCACAGCAAAGTTCGCACCCAGGCGTCGATGCTGCCAGGTGCACTGTAGCAGCGGCAGCTCAGCACTCGCGCAACACCGATCCCATATCTACACACTGCGGGCATTGTGAATGCCAAGCTGAGACAAACTCATCGTAAACTGAACACAGGTCGTGACGAACTCATCGTAAACTTAACACAGGTCGTGGTCAGCTTGCTCTCAACAACGCCCAGTTCGACACCCTTTCAGCAATGCGCGAAGTTTGCACTTCATCTCCTCTGGTGTTGTGGTCTGACAGCGCGAAAGCTCCTCTCACCTTGGACAAAAAGTTGGCATCTTTGCACATCTTTTGCCAGGACTCCAGAGGCAGCTGACTTTTCAACCAATCGCCGGTTCCGATTTGCAAACCTGCAAGCGTAGGTAGGAAGCGGTATATGTCAGAAGGATACGACGCCCGATGGACGAAGGCGAGAGAGGAAAGACGCCTGAAAGCCGGGCGCGAAACCCGTCCCAGGAAACACGCTCGGCGTAAGCGCAAAATAGGATGTGGACTGGATGGCGGAATCAAGTAAATAGGCGTCATGAGAGCGATAAAACAGCTTTCCACGGATTATCTTCCTTTCTTGTTTAGCACAGAGCGGGAGAGTGGCAGAGGGTGGCGAGGCCTGGTTGACTTCACGAAGAGTCACAGCCGGTTATTATTGAGAGAGAGGCCACACCGTCTCGCCGCCGGAAGTTCTTGAAAGTACAAAGCGAGTGATACACTTCTTGCAGCTCGGGGCAATCAACCTGGCGAGCCAGGCCAGGGAACCGTTTAACCGAAACTGCGAACTGTAAAATACAGCGCGGGCTATGTTGAGTGGGAGTGTGCAGTTGGCGTTGGAGACAGCTTTGCGGGGGCTTTGTGCAGGGGCATAACCGCGAGTGTGCGCAGGAACCACGGGCAGCCAGCAGGAAGACGCTTTGGGAGGCAGTTGGAAGAACCTTTGGAAAGAATTTGAGCTTTCGATGTGAACTAAAATATTGGAATTGACAGAGATCAGCCAGGCTCGCTCTTGCGACAGACACATGACCACCACACTGAAAATTGGAAGCTGCGGGGGAGTTCCTTAAAATACACAACGGGCACGAGCGATTGATTGGAATTTTTGTGCGAGCTCATTGGAAGTCTTGCACATATTTTCCAGCCTTTGATACGAGTCATCGTGTTTCAAACAACCGAGCACTCACACATTGGGCGTAGAGACAGTCAAGCAGCAGCCGTACCGAAATTTGATCCTCACGCTTCCTAATTGCGGCGTTGTAAATGTCGATAAACTCCGGAAAAGAAATGCTGCCACTTCCGTCCGCATCCAAGACAACAAACTGCTGCTCTATGAACTCCTCCACAGCGACATCGTCCATGCCATCGAGCGCTCCAAGCTGCACCAGTTTGCGCGAAGGTCAGGCATCCTCAGCTCTCCGCAAGCTGTGTGACACTAAAGGAGCGCACACATCTTCTCTCTATGCTTTGAGACCGGGGCATGGACGTTGGTAAGCGAGCAGCACTGAATATATGTGCCCGCAGATGAAGAAAGAAAATACACTTTTTGGCCGCAGTGTGAAGCCCATATTTGAAGGAGTCTTCGCATTCAGCAGAGCATGCGGTGCCAACAGCTGAGTGCATATATATGATACGCAAAGCAGGTGCATGGCTTCTGCCAAGTTCATCACCTCTGCAAGCGCGAAGCCAAGCTCAGACCGATCTATAGAGTTGCTTCCTGTGGAGCAAACGCGTGCCGCCCCGGTCCAAAGAGTCACAACGCAATAAAATTTGAAAGCCGGGTCATTCGTTCCAGGACTAAGTGTCCAAAGCTTCGAAGTTTTTACAATTTACACGTTCCTCGTGGGCGCTGGCTCACCGTCTGTGTCATGTTTCAGGAAAAAGGTGCGAGCTGTGGCCTCACGTTCTTCGGCTTCTGTAACTAAGTCCCAGAAGTCTGTGGGTACTGCTGGGTCACTCATGGCCAGCAGTAGGCACTGGCTATCTTGAGTCACGCAGAAACACAGTGAGGACTGACCATACAACCCTCTAAACACAGAAAAAAACCAATGTTTATGCTAAATTTTCACTTCGTCTGTCTCACAATACCAATAGAGCTCTCCCTCGAAAGAACAAATATAATATGTAGAGCTCTCGGTGCGGTGCAGGGTGGCACCTTGAGTTAGAGCTCTCTATCCGGACTTAAACACTTTCTGCTACTATTCTGGTCGACATCCGTCACTAGACTGCACTCGACTGCACCGCAATCCGCATCGCACCGCACCGCACTCCTTGAGTCCTTGTCCTATCGCTATCGTGTCTCTATGAGAATGACGTGCAACCCCCCAGCTGGGGGGGGTGACCCATTCCCCTCTGCTGTGCGTGCAGTGGGCGGCGCTGTGAGTTGTCGTGGGATGCGGTGGTGTGCATCCCACACGTCGACCGAACATTCGATTGTTGAAGCGGGATTTTACTACGTCCACGGTCGCGGTCGGGTGGCTGGGGGCTTGGAGGAATGCTAAAAATATCTATATTATTAAGTCGCGTAATATGCTCTTTTTGAGCCTTCCGATTCAGAAATGCCGATCTGCCGCATCGTGTCGGCTGTCCTACTGCAGACGTCGGCTGTCCTACTCCAGATTTTGCGAGGAGCTCACAGACGCTGCTCATCTGACCAATCATATTCACAGTACTTCATTAAATTCGTAACTTTTTCATACCCGATCTTCCATTCAGGTCAGGTATTGGTTCGAAAAATTCGAACCAATGATGTTTTAGATTCCAACCTAAAATCAGGTTATCGTCCGATTGAATCTTAGATGGTTACGGGCGTCAGATCCGGATATTTCCTGGACTCTCATCGTTAATTTTTCCTACTATCCATGAAGCAGGTTCATGGAACCTAATCCTGAATCGAGAATGCCGCGGACCCGCGTATGTAGACGGTATGAGTGTTTGACCGAGCACCCGTTCCAAATACGTTCCGCGCCTGCCAACGTTACATTCATTATTCACCAGGAGCGCCCACCCTGCACTACTACACTGCACGCAGACCTGAACTGCCTGCAACTCCAGCTTTATACTTTTCACTATTTTTCACTTTTCACTATTTTTCATTGTTTATGTGTAAACTGAAAGCGCGGTTTGTGGGCGTGTCGGAGATTGTGCAGGTTGCCCGTGAGATTCAAAGCTCCAATTTACGGTACGTTGGTTCCTAGCTCTCTGTTTTCCCGTTTCTCCTTTGCTGTTTGTACGGCTGCTTCACAAGTGGTCCCGACCGTATTTGTGAGCAATGAATGTTCTTTTGGAAGTTTTCAATTTTGCACGTTTTCTGCGGCAATTTCCGCGACTGACTCGATTTTGCAAATATGGTGTATGCCGAAACAGTTCACCGCAGTGCGCCCGCCCATACAGCCCCACTCTTTGTTGGTTTGTGCCTACTTACTTTGTGCCTGTTTTTCCCACTGACCTGGGTGTAAAAGTTTGTTATTGTATTTGAATTGCGTGCTAACCCTTTCGTCAGGTTTCGCTTTCGTTGGGGTAGGTGGCGCGTGGCAGTTCACCTCTGCGACCAACCATCCTCTACCGCCATGGTTTCCTTCGAGCCCTTGAGCTCCTTGAGCTCCCTTCGTTTTTCTCATCACAGTTTTTTATATTTGGCACGCATAGTCAACTTGAAATATTTCACGCGACTTTTTTATGCTGTTTTCAATAGTCATGTAATATAGCATGCATGGTGTCCGGGATGTAAGCTGAATACATCCCGGATTGGGTTCGAGTCCCAACATGCCAACTGTATCGTAATGAATATGTCAGTGGTCGTTTTCTGAGATGTGACGAAGTATAGATGTTGTCGCAACCACGGGAGCATGGGGATCACTACACTAAACATAGTGTCAAGACATTCTTGAAAACGTGCATACCCGCGCGAACTCACACTCCCGAGCGCTCATTATATCCCCCATGGTTCAAGAGAATTGCTTACTTGATCCGAAGAATGTTGGTACCCGTGGGTTACTAACAGTCCAGGGAATAAGATACGAACCATATGCGTTCTCAATATCACGCAGATAGTTCATATCCATCAAGTCAAATAAGGGCTGCCTGCCCTTTCCGGGAGCGACGGAAAACCAAAATGAATGTTGCGATATCATGTCTCAACACTCGACGGTCTCAACGTCTCAACCGCACGAGGAAATGTGTGTTCGCGTCTGACCGCTCCGAATCGCTGAATTGCAAATCATGATTGTTGATTCTGTCATGTTCGGCGGTTCTGGGCCGTCATCGTCATCGACATCGACATCGACATCGCGATGTACATGTCATGGCCATGGGATGGCCCATTGCAATTTGCAAAGCTTTAGTATGTGGCACGCCGGGGTTTCCCCCCCAAAGGTTCCTACGGGTAGTGACACCTGACACGTCTCAGTAGCGATTCGCCACGATGCGTGAATTCTGAATGTGAATAGGTGGAGGGAATCCATGAAGTGACACCGCTGGCGCTGCCATCTATATTTATAAAGCCGACTGGATACAATTTTACAAAAGACGTGTGTCACGGTAAAGATTGTTAGATTCAAGATAGAATATTACGAGAGGAATAGATGCACCTTCGGTGCGACAATTTTTAAATATTTTAAACATAGAATAGTCGATAGTGTCAAGTGTCTACTCCGGTATAAATCCAAAACGCGAAAGAGAGAGAGTGTTCAGTGTATGGAAAGGGGGGGGGGATCTATATTTAATTATTCCAAACCGTGACGCGAACACCCTCATACCGAATGCGGGCCCTACGGGTAGTAGCTAGTTATGAATTATCGACAGATCGCGGTGGTAAATAGCGGGGTACGGGCGAGTGGGGCTGACAGGGGGCCGAGCAGGGACTTACAGCGGTAACAGAGGTGGCTTGGTGGGAACAAGTGGGAGTGAAATGGTGATGGCTTGAGGCACGATATGCCCCTACTGTACTCTATGTGGACGGTGGGTGCGTGCAGGGGGGGCCACGGGGGGGTGCACATATGGGTTAGTCGCCCATTGCCTTGACTGCGTGAGTCGTCACGGTCGCGGCTAGCGCGGGGGTGGGGAGGTAGATGACGAGGAAAATTCTGGAAATATGGCACGTCAGATAGACAGATGAATATGGTGCAATTCAGGAAGGTGTGTTGCGGCGTTGTTCTCGATCTTGAAGGAGTTGATGTGTACAACACCACCAACCCCGCAAACCCCAAGGTGGGCGTCAACGGGTTGGCAGTACCGTGTACGTACTCGTCGCGGATGGCGGCCTTCTCAACCGACGGTGTCGCTGACACAAAAGGAGGCGGCGGAGAAGTCTTCGATGATCTCAGGTTTTCCGCCCGCCAGAAAGCAGAGCGCGTCGAAGCGGTCGCAATCGTTCGTGTCGATGGCATGTTGAAACCGCCAGGAGGATGTTCATGAGGTCATCTTCGGTGGAGTCTTGGCCAGGCGGGTCGCCGAAACGCGCAGAGGCCGAACTGAAAGGCTGCTTCGGCCGGCCGGCTGTACCCGCCCGCACGTGGGCCGCGTAGCATTCGCGGACCCATTGCTGGACGGTCAGCAAGTCCACGCCCGCTCGTTGGTCGTGGAGCAGCAGACGGGAGGTGACCGGTAGGTAGAACTCGCGGTCGAGGGCGTCAATAAACAGTAGGCCCTTAACATCGTCGTTGTCCAGGGTGTTCTTACCCGGTGTCTCAGCGACGAAACCTCCTCTGTATTGTACTCTCGGTTTTCTGTATTGTACTGTAGTTTTTGGGGAATTCTGTGCCGACGTGGCAGTCGTCGCGCGACAGTACCGTACAGCCCGGAGGTTTAAGCGAAATACCGTCTCTGTATTGTACTGCACGGTTCGATGGGCTGTATTGCACCGATTTTCATCGCAAATTGCATATTTAAAGACATCGATTTCATATATATTTCGGCGAAACAAGGGTGACATCGCATCGTGGGGACACCAAGAATTTTGAATATAAATATTTATATCCCCAATATATTCATTGTCAGTATGCATGCGCCTTTTTATTACGAAGAACCCCCTAAAAATAGCGCATTATTTCTTAAAATAGCGTGCAAACGCGCGATAGAATTATCCGTTCAATTATCCGCGGTATAAACGACAGATACTCTCACGAGCCATCGTGAGAGTATCGTGAGTGTCCGCGCTTCGATATTTCTGTATTGTCGTATGTACTGTAGTCTGTACTGTCGGTGTCGTCTGTAATGTCGTCTGTACTGTCGGCTGTACTGCCCCATACTTAATTATGAGAAATGTCATTTTGGCGACATCCACGCCTCTGCTTCTATACTGTCGTCCTTTTTGTCTGTACTGTACTGTCGTCGACGAAAAACGGTGGACCTCCAACCAGAGACGCGGAAATTGACATGTTGTCACGAACGCGGTACAAAGACAGTACAATACAGACAAAACGACAGTACTATACAGAGGAGGTTTCGTCGTTAAAACCTCGGGTTACGCCTCGCGGCAACCAGAGCGGCGTTGAAGTCGATGATACTGGAATATCCCGGTTCACGGATATCAGACAGTCCTTGAACCAATATAGATAAACTCTCATAAGAAATAAACCCTAAGCTAGATATACCCGGAACGGTCTCGAGTCTAGCTACATGTGACACTCGGTGTGTCACAACACGAACTTGCGGGTCAGTGATCAGTCCAGTGTTGGCTACCTAGATATCTGTCATAGGGGCCTGCACCGGGACTCCCGGTCAAGGCTGCCTATACATATTTCAGCACATGATCTTGTCGTTGGGGTCCACGCCAAACTCCAGAGTGATAGAGAGTAGCTCCGCAGTCCCCTATGGAGCCTCGGATTCCAGGAGCTTGCGGGCAAACTCCACAAGCACCCGCTTCCCATCCTATGGGAAAGCCTGCGCCGAACCTGCTCCAATCAGTCCGATGCGGGACTGGCAGGGTGAACCAGCAACTCCAGCGTCGAGAAGAGGAGAAGATGCTGAATATATCAGCTTGACTGTATATTCGGAGTGTGGTGCATCAGAATAATCAACCGGATAAACAGAATACCGAGTCTTCCCGTTATATGTTCGGGGTCTAGGGTTCCGGGACCGGTGACAGTCATACACCCTAACTATAGGAATGACAGTCGGGGCGTCACTTCCAGCACACCACCTAGGGTGGTGACTGGCAAACTAGGTGGTCACGGAACTGAAACAAACACCTACTCAGCTTCGGTGGAAATAAGCATCCTACAGGGGAACCTGTCCTTTCTGGCAGGGTAACCCCCGAAACTAGCAGTTAGTGAGGCATAGTGCAGAATACGGATACAGTTAAAGCCCTAAACTAAGCCCATCTTGGGGCAACCCGAACCAACAGCACAACAGTCTGTAGGCAGGCTAATCTCAATTGCAACTCTAGCCACTTTGAAAGCGCCCGGGAGAGCCGGTGCCACTGTCACAGCGCCCAGGAGAGCTGGTACCACTGCCTGTGAAATCATTCGTAGAGCAAATTGAGAGGATTTGAGATGTGTCGATGTCGCCGCAGGCAGTTGCACCGGGTGCAATCGGCCCGTCCCGGTGTTGAATTGAAGAAGAAAGTGCATCCCCGGTCCCACCGTCCCAGGCGGGTGGTTCGTAGTCCGGTGACGGCGGAGCACCACCCGGTGAGGGCGGCGCAGCAATAATTGGGGCTGCCTCAGGTGGCTGCGGGGGGCCCGGGAGCCATGTCCACCCGTACCCGTACGTAGTACGGTACCAGCTGCCGTACCAGCCCGCCGGCTGGTGGTAGAGATTTGGCGGAACGGCCGTGGGCGTCAGCACACCAGCACCACCGACCTCGCCGCCGGTGCGCCCTGTTGCTGAAGATGCCGGCGCGGAGCAATCACGCAAAGGCGCGGCAGTTGCACAAACAACAAACAACAGGCAGACTGCGAGGGACGTGAGGGCAGAGAACCCGAAACCCATCGGCGGTCTGCCGCATCCCAAGGGCCGTCTCGGTGGTGGAATGCACTCGTCCCCATTCTCGGAGTCGTCTGTCGCTACGGAGACGGAGTCCACGGGCGCGACGGGGCCCATGTGGTGCATTGCAAGCGTCGGTTCCGTTCCCGCGATGTTCAAGTTGAACGCGAACTTGTCCATGAAGGTCGCGTGCGGCTCGTGCGCGTGTAGCGCGCTGATGGGGTACATCCCCTCGTCGGACACCACCGACTGCGGAGCGGAGGGCGGTGCCGGCGGTGGTGGCGCGTCCAGAGTGTCGGCACGGACCTCTTCGTGAATCTTGAAGTTGTGGATGTTCGTAGCACCACCAACCGCGCAAACCCCGAGGTGGGTGTCAGCGGGCTGGCGGTACCCCAGGTACTCGTCGATGGTGTCGGGCACCCGCTCCTCGGCGACAGCGAAGGAGAACGCGGAGGCGGTGTCGTAGAGATCAGGTTTGCCGTCTGCAATGCAGCAGACGGCGTCGAAACGGACGGCGTCGTCTTCGTCCACGGCGTTCTGGAACATCACGGCGAGCATGTCGTTCTCGCTGTCCGCAATGCTGAAACCGTGTGCCCCAACATGCCCGCGTGGCCCGCCGTTCGGGCAGTCGCGATGCCAATGCTTCTCCGCCGTGGCGGAGCATGTCGGGTGCCGGCATAACGGGACGAACGTACCGGTGGGCTTGTGGAAAGCCACCTTACCCGAAGACTTCCCACGGAAGTTCTGCGGGAAGTTGCCGTGCTCAGGGAGGGGCTTCGCTGCGAAGCGGACGCCGTCACCGTGTCCACCGCGTCCAAT
Source organism: Cymbomonas tetramitiformis (assembly GCA_001247695.2). NCBI lineage: Eukaryota > Viridiplantae > Chlorophyta > Pyramimonadophyceae > Pyramimonadales > Pyramimonadaceae > Cymbomonas > Cymbomonas tetramitiformis. The sequence goes on from LGRX02001911.1 coordinate 25,751, forward strand.
GGCGTTCTTCTTGTCGTTGCGGGGCGTGTAGCCCTTCGTGTCGTCGAGACGGTTGTGGAGCGCTTTGATCTCCTTCTTCATGTCGTAGAGCTGGTCGCGGAGCTCGCTGAAGACGGTCTTGTAGTCCTCGTCGTCGCTCCGCCCAGCCAGGGTGAGTGCGGAGAACGTGCGCGTAGCAGGCGGGACGTGCGAATCCGTCCCGTGTTGTGCGTGGCACTCACGGGTCCATTGCTGAATGGTGGCAAGGGACTCCGCCGCACGTTGGTCGTGCAGTAACAGTCGGTTGACCACCGGGGCGTAGAAGACCGGGTCGAGGGACTTGATGAAAAGGGACTTGACCTCCATGTCGTCGAGAGTGCTCTTCCGTCGAGCGGACCGGAGAGCGGCGTTGAAGGCGGCGATTGCCCGCGACGGGTCGAACTGGTTGATCTTGATGGCCAGAAGGTCCGCGGTGCCCTGAAAGGGCCCGCCGGAATCCAGGAGCATCCTGGCGATCTCCAGCAACACCCGCTTCCCATCAAACGGGTGTGCCTCCGCTGAAGACTCCATCCAGTCTGCTGCGGGCGACACCGGAGCGATGATGAATTCCAGTGTCGAAAACAGCAGTTTGTTCGCCTCGGCGCGAACGGGCAACGTGGCATCCTCCAGGTCGAACAGAGAAGAAAACGCGGACTCCTCAGTGACGAAAATGTCCCGTAATGCCAGTACCAGACGGGCGAAAACGGAGCTGACGTTCGACTCCGTACCGTCAAAACGGCCATGTTTGTCGTCGTACACCTTCTTGATGACGAGTTTAGCGGCACGCTCGTCGAAGGATTCTTTTGCTAGACGTTGACAGCGTCGAGGAACAGTGCCCCTGCTGACTGGGCAGCCGGGGTAGCCGTAACCGTAGGGGTGGCTGGAGTGGTCGCATGTCGAGCTGCGGCATCGTCGAAAATTGTAACTAGTGAGCGGCGTGCGGCCGCGGTGTGAGATCTCGTAGAAGTACCCATAGTGAAATGACTGCAGAGATAGGGTGAGGTGGAAAATGCGAGGCGAGACCAACGGCGTGGGCGACGGCTAGCGAGTTGCGGCGGGTCGTCGAGGATAATCAGGGAAACAGCAAATTGTGCGCGGTCGTGTGGGACGAAAGGACGTGATCAATGTCGTACGGTGTTCCGGAGACCAGAAACAACAAAATCCAGCCCAACGATACTTCACGGAAAATAAACTGCCGTCAGCGCTACCCAATCATGTCCAATCAACCGCGTGTCCGTAACTGAGCCATACCGCCCGTACCGAAAGTCCCTCTAACGCGGGTCCCTCACCCCATCTCAAGCGTCGGTGTTTAGCCAATCATGGCCAAAGTCGCAGTGTAAAATTAAGCGTGCGTGGTACCAAACCTGCTGAATATATCAGCTTGACTGTATATTCATACGAGTGTGGTAATCAGAATAGATAAGATCGAACGGAATACCGAGTCTTCCCGTTATATGTTCGGGGTCTAGGGTTCCGGGACCGGTGACAGTCATACACCCTAACTATAGGAATGACAGTCGGGGCGTCACTTCCAGCAGAAGATTCCCCTCTGCTCGCACACAGTAACGGTGGCGTCGTCGAGGGCAAAGAGAGACGACAATAGAGGTTCCTCGGCCACGAAGGACTCGTGCAGAGCCGTCAACATCCTCGTAAATATGGCGGCCGCAACTTTCTCGTTGCCATGGAACCGCTCGTCCTTGCTGCCAAAACACTTCTTGGCGACAAACTTCGCGGACTTCTCATCGAATCTGGTCCGAATCAAAGTCCGCACCGCTGCCACGAAGGTCGCAGCAGCAGTGTTGGCTGCCGGCTGCGCAACAGCAGCCGGTGTAGCCGGTGTAGCCGCATGTCGAGCTGCGGCTGCGTCGAAGATGGTTGCCAGGTTCCTCGTCCTCCTGGTAGTAGCGCTAGATAGTCGCGTAGAGACCATAATGATAATGCCAGTAGGGGTGGAGCAAGCGGAAATGCGAGCGAACGGAGCGGATGTGGTGGGTGCGGCTAAGAGGTGGTGGTCGTCGAGAGCTGAGTGGCGGGCGAAGGACGTAGAAGTCAGCGGAGTCGTGTGGTCTAATCTGATTCGCGCAACTCGAAGTCGGTGTGCCAAGGCGACCAGAAATCAACAAAATCCTCCCAACGGTAAACCGATCATAAAACGTCCAAACCCGGGTAGGCCGCGCGTGTGCTCAATCAACCAATCCACCTAGGCCATACCGCCCAACCACGGATGCTCCTGCGGCGTACCGCTCACTCCATCCCAACCGTCGGCGTTTAGCCAATCATACCGGAAGTCGCAGTGTGGATTACGCGTGCGTGAGACCAAACCTGCTAGATATATCAGATAGATATAAGCATGTAACTATGTGTTGAACCCTAAATATAGGGCTTCGGATATCAGAACGGTTGGAATTGACAAGTTAACAAAGATGAACGAAAATAGGGGAATATACCCGTTCGGTATATTCGGGTTATATCAGTAACGCAGTTGAGTGCTACTTTCGGATAACAACTTAAACTGAATATTGAAAAGTAATAACTTAATAATAACCTAAACCTGCTAAACCCGGAACGGTCACACGAACTGCTATACCCGTACTCGTACTCTAGTCACGATCTCGAGTCTGGACACTCTGACTCAGGGGCCTGCCTGTCAGGGCTGCCTGGTCAGAACTCAGTACACCACCTCCATACTGGAGATGGTGCCTAGGGTGCTAGTATACAGCAAGTCGGTGCAATACAACACACCGCAAAATAGTTAATCTCTATTCGTCGATAGCATTCTGGAGAATACTATCGGCCCTTTTAGTATTCCCCAGAATACTACGGGAAAATTGCCTTACGAAAAATATGAAAATATAAAAATATGCCGTTTTATGTAATCTAATGGCATGTTTATGACCAAAACTATCTCAGAAAAATTCTGACGGATTGATATCGATCGATCTGAATGTCGCGCGCGCCGCTCGATGGACGTCGGGTGAGACTCTTTTATGCGTATATTCGTAGGGTAGTACATATACACAAGTAGTGTGCTAGCAATCCCCCCAATGGACATCCTAGTGGCCTATATCGCGCGGTCATGATTCAGTATGATACTACGAACTACGAGACACACCCACCGGGCAATTTGTGGGATTGTAGGTGCATGCATGAATGTTGAAAAGGTCCCGGGACCTCGCAGACGGCGTACTACGCATACGAAAGTAGCATGCCAGGACTCCACCCAATGGGCACCCTAGTTTAATATATCGCATGAATGTGATTCAATGTGATATTGCGGACTACGAGAAACGCCCACCAGGCCCTTGTTGGCATTTCAGCGTGCATGTTCGAGTGTCGAAAAGGTCCTGGGACCTAGCAGACAGCGTACTAGTACGTATACACAAGTAGCGTGCTAGCAATTCCCCCATTGTGCATCCTAGTGTCCTATATCGCACGAGCATGGTTTAGTATGATATTACGAACTACGAGACACATCCACCGGGCAATTTGTGGGATTGTAGGTGCATGCACGAGTCTTGAAAAGGCCTTGGGACCTCGCAGACAGCGTGCTAGTACGTATACGAAAGTAGCATGCCAGGACTCCACCCAAAGGGCACCCTAGTGTCATATATCGCAAGAACATGATTCAATGTGATATTGCGGACTACGAGAAACACCCACCAGGCCCTTGTTGGCATTTCAGCGTGCATGTTCGAGTGTCGAAAAGGTCCTGGGACCTCGCAGACAGCGTACTAGTACGTATACACAAGTAGCGTGCTAGCAATTCCCCCATTGTGCATCCTAGTGTCCTATATCGCACGAGCATGGTTTAGTATGATATTACGAACTACGAGACACACCCACCGGGCAATTTGTGGGATTGTAGGTGCATGCACGAGTCTTGAAATGGCCTTGGGACCTCGCAGACAACGTACTAGTACGTATACGAAAGTAGCATGCCAGGACTCCACCCATTAGGCACTCTAGTGTCATATATCGCAAGAACATGATTCAGTGTGATATTGCGGGCTACGAGAAATACCCATCGGCTCGGGGTTTATTCCGGATTAAAATTTTGACCTTTTTGGATTAACTTTTTCATCCGGTTAGAAATGGATTAACTTTCTCAGTAGATCGACTCGCAACGATCGAATATGACACTTCGTTAGTCACGTGTACGGTAAACACGGTTTCGTGTTCCCTTAAGAACACCGTTCATTACTTATCTCACTTCGAAACGAAGAACATCATGGAGGAAGGTGCTCTTGAGTGGGCTAGTCCTAGTAAGGTAGCTACCGCATACGAGAGTTTTGACGAGGATAACGAGGATGATATGCCAACGGAGGGCACTAAGTCTAAACGAGCTCGCAAGAAGTTAGTAGACGAAGAACCTTGGGATAAACTACTGAGCAGTGTGGACTCAGTGGAGGAGTGTATGAATAAGTTGCGGTCTCTATGCCCCGACGGCTTCGTGAAAGCTACAGCGGCCTACACTTCCAAGAAGTTTCGAGATACAACTCAAACCTACAAGTGCAGGCTTGACAAGACGCACGAGTGCCCATTACGATTCAAGCTTGTGAGTAGGGTTTGCAGTGACAAGAAGGAAAGATTCTCTCTTCTCATGCGTGGTGCACACTCCCACCAAGAGTTTCATGGCAAAGGCTTACATCCCACAGTGAAGGGGAAAATGGACACTCGTATCAAGGAGCGCAAGGCACCTATGCAAATATGGGAGGAACTTAATGGTCTGAAGGGGTTACCACAAAGAGTTACTTACAAGCAAGTGCATGCCTACGTCAAGAACCATCGTCGTAGGCTATTAAAAATGGAAGCAATCAAAAGATATAGTGATTTCAAGGCGGTTGCACAAAGTAACAACTTGCTTCGCCTTCACGACGCTGGTGAAGACACCGACGGCAGGCCGGAGCACCGCACCGGGATGCTAGCTTTTTTCAACGGCGAGTTCCTTTCTCCCGAGAACACCTGGGTCACCTCTGAGCATTTTCCATCCTCCGCCGCCCTCCCACCCATTCCCCACGAGGCCACTGACATCTTGTCCCTGCTATCCGGCTGGAAGAAAGCTAAGTGGAATGTGGAGAGGGCAACTATGGAAAAAGATCTTGAGGATAATATCCGCGCCGTGGGAAAGAATCCTTTCGCACCTTTTTTCCTAGACCTACTTAAGCAATTGCTTGCGGCTTGTGGGTGGAATTTCAAAAGCAATAAGTTCTACACGCGCCAGCTCAATCTGGAATCTTTTTATAGGAACTACAAGCAACTTACCGAGGACTACACCGTTCAAGCCGATCGTCAACGGTTCGTCGTCATATACACCACCCCCGCCAAGCTAAAGCAATTCCTTGAATTTAACATGCTCCAACGGGACGATGTGTACAAGCTCTTGTGGAATGGCTATCCTGTGGAGTCCGGCGGAACTGCTGAGAACCGCGAGTACATATTGTGCTACCTTAGCATCAAGTCCCACGAAGACGCGGTTGCTAGTGAAATTGTCAATTGCCTTCTACTAGAAGCCATATACCACTTGTACCATGCGGTTTGGTGCCCGCGCACCTTTGGGCTTGACCACGCGTTTGCCTTCTACAACGCGAACTTCCGGTTCCCCGATCTTGTGAGCTGGCTTTGCACTGCCCACCGCATAGCCCCCACACCCGAGGTCGCGACCTACATTGCAAACGAAGGGTCAAACGTACTAGTGCAAAGCACGTGCTACGCGCACTGTCAACGAAAAGTTAACGAAAAAAGGGTTTTCTTTCGCAAGGACGAGCACTACGAGACATTCAAGCGAGACGTAGGATACCTTCGACGCATGTTTGATCCAACCCAAAACGACGGCAACGAAGATGCTATCGCGAAGGCCGCCCTGCGCTCCCTTGTGGAAAAGTATGACCAGCTCGACGAGGAATATATCACGTCGTGGTTTGTTACTAACTGGACTGCAAAGTGGGGAGGCTGGCGGGATGGGTTCCTACCCGCGGGCAAGCCCACACATACGAACATGGTCGAGTGCAAACACTACTTGTTGCAGCTGTTCCTAACTAAACGACAGTGCATGCCTTTGTGTGCCTTTCACCCTTCAGTTTTGACATACATGCACCAAGATAGCGTGTGCAACGAGAACAACCCTATGAAGCTCATCGCGGATATTCATGTAAAAACGTGGAGGGAAGCCCTACTCATCTACGAAGGCAACTCACTCGAGTACTCCACGAAAATAACCTCGAAGCTAGGTGACGCGCTCTACGTTGTGCCAGCTATATCTACATGGAGTTCCCTTGAGGGGACTACTGCTGTCGAGAAAAAAACGGATGATATTCAATGCCGCGACCAAGTTCGTGGCGTTGCTAAGGAACCCTGAGGAGCCACCCGTTGGGGCGACCACTTTCGATGGGATGCACGGCGTTTATTCCGCTTTTCTTGTGCTCCGTGAATTGGAGGTCCCTGCTGGACCGTTTCACTTCTTCTCTTGCTCCTGCCACGAATACTGCGTGGGCAAGTGTTGCGAGCACTCCCTCGCCTTCGGTATCCACAAGGACAAGTTCAAGGCCCCCATGGACAGGAACCTCGAGCTCATTGGTCGCCAGCCGCAAGTAGGGCGCCCACCTAAGCCAAGACACGCGCTAAAGAGACAACCTGGACCTAATGAGAAAGTCTCTCTTCAAATCAAGCGGGAACTCGCCGCTCGATCGCGAGCTGGACCCTCGACTGTGGAGACCGAAGAAGAAGATCTGCAACCTTTGGGGTCGCAAGCTCCCTCTAACCGTTTGCAATGCTCGATTTGTGGAAGCGCTGCGCTGGGAGACAAGATGCTCCTTTGCGATATTTGTGACAAGGGCTTTCATATTCACTGTCTGAGACCGGTGTTACCTGACATTCCTGAAGGGTGCTGGTTCTGTGGGACCTGTCAATACAACATTAACACGTTCCAACAAGATACGGATGCCAGGACGACAGAGACTAAGACGACATGCAATAAAGGCAATAAAGGCAAGCCGGGCAAGAAAGGCAAAAGCAAGTAGAAAGTCATCGCAAGCATGTTTTTCCACTACCCACGCTTAGGTACATCGCGATGTACCTAACTATACGTGTACGTTTAATGCCGCGGTGAGCCAAATTCTCGACGCGGGGTCGTGTGGCCCATTTCAGCCATTGTCGACATGTCCCTTTTGGCCCTGAAACATTTGGTTTATGGTATTTAGCTCAATACGATAGTCTAGACAGGTCATCAATATTGACAATTTCCAGAAAATGTACATTTTCAAAACTCCGAAAATCTTAGGTACATCCCTTAGGTACATCGCGTTTGATGCATGTGTACGACCGCTAAATGATGAACATCGATACATATTTGTTACCATGGCATTTAACACCCCTTAGGGCAGTTGCGATTTCAGGGGTTTGCACTTAAACACTCAAGCACTCCTTCACTCAACACGCCTTTGTAGGTACCTATAACTGATCCCACAGTATGTGCATTCACGAAAATCGATATTTCGCCTTAGGGGTTCGCACGTACGTGTGAACGATATTCATCAGGTGGGGTTAGAGGCTTGTATGGAAATTGTTTTAACACATCTCATAATGAAGGCTCTTGTCAATTATTAGCATAATATGCCACTTACTAGTCCGATTTTGGCTGGGCTAATCCACTTGCGCCTACTCGTTCAATATGTATATTCATATTATAGAAATAGTCCTGTATCCCTTAATATCTCGATCGCAATTGCCTTCTGGCATCACTGACATTTGCCCTCTGCACTCTCAGCAACTCCTCTTGAGTATGCTCAGCATTCGTGTGGATGCGCGTCCTCTTGGGGGCATGTGCCATCCCTTTCCATAGCAGAGAGAAAAATGCCGAGCTTGCCGAATATGACGGGGAAAACATTCATTTTGACCTGTTTTTTTTTGTTTTCTTCAAAAGAGTGATTTTGACTGCATCAGAGCGTATATTGTACGGATCGGATACGAATGTTGGATCATAATATCGATAGAAGAGGGTTTCTATTGGTTAATTGTCTCTACAAGGGGCACAAAACGTCGGATTTGGGCCTTGATTTGATATGTACGGCTTAGGTACATCGTTATGTACCTAAGGCCCTTGGGTACATCCCCATGTACCGAAGGGTAGTGGACATGTTATCTCTAGCAACTCTAGTGCAAGCAACTCTAGTGCACTAACAGAACACTTTACACAGAACAACTCTGAGTGTAATAGTTTCCCAATTTAAGTGACCATGATGCCGCTTAGTTTCCCAATTTAAGTTACCATAATACCGCTCGCTTCCATGTGCACTCATACCTTGTGACATACATGCGGCATCCTATGTGTTATTCTATTTTGCAGGCATATTGCTAGTTGGACTTGTATTTGCATATTTGCGAGCATAGTGGCGTAGAGTTTGTGCCATATACTATATAGTATTCACTTTTGTGTTGAGGCAAACTTTTCTTATCACCCTGTCACTAGACTGTGGAGTACTCCTGTCACGTCGGAGCCTCAACTTAGCATATCTGTCCTCGTATCCTCGACACGTTGATCAATATTCAGGTATATTGATATCAATGTCGCGAGGATACGAGTGCCCGTCACACGGAGTGACTGTCACTGTCACTGTCACTGCCACTGTCACTGTCACTGTATTGCTTCGTATCAGCTTTGTATTTCAAATAAATATGCGGTAAGCGAGGTGAAAAGGAAATAGTGCTCGCGTGTTCATTAATAATTTCTATATATCCCGTATAGACCGAAAGCGTAGGCCGAGTTTGCTTCCACCCCCCTTGCGCAAGAAACCGGTATATTTTCCTTAATTATAAAAAGTCAAAATTTTCTTAAGTATGGGAAAACGGAGCGTCGGCGCGGGCCGACGCGTTACACTCATAAGTATGGGCTTAAGTATGCAGACCCTTTTTGAGAAATCTTAGAATGTTAAGAATGTTTGGTCCAGTCCGTCAGTCCGTCCAGTCGTTGGACGGGTGGATGGTGGGCTGAGCTGGACGGAATGGACGGAATGGACGGAATGGACGGAATGGACGGTCTTACTGAACTAACATCCTATCTCCGCGGGTCGACACAAGCGGGTTAGCGAAGTTGGGAATGCTCCTCTTGAAGTGTCTGGCGCACCCCAGGGGAAACACAACCCTTGATCAAATCAAGCAGCGCGCGTCGCCCATCGCTGTAAGAGACAGAGTCAGTCCCGAGGAGGAAGTGCTCAGCCGCTGAGTCAGTCCGCGCGATGTACGCCAGCGTGTCATACAAAAGCTCGTCGACCTTCGGAATTACCGCCTTGGTGGGGTCGTCGAAGTCAAACGACGACAAATCCAGCCCAGCCGAGCTGAACTCGTTCTTCAGGACGACGACGATCTTGGAAAGCTTTTCGGAGTCCTTGGCGGCCTCAAAGTACTGGTCCTCCTTGCCGCCCAAGGAAAGCTCGCGAACTGCTTTCGCCCATTGCCGATGTCGTCATTTCGCATACATTGCGGCCACCTTCGCCACGTTCTCCTCGAAAAGCTACCTCGTGATGGATTCAGTGCACCGTAGGTCATTATGTGCATGGCTCCGTTTAGCTGTACCAGTACTCGTACAGTACTTGGTGGCAGAAACCTAGGTCACAGATACTCTTTATATTCGTTATTCCTTATAATCAGTTTACACTTGTATGAGAACTATTCAGTGACCACCCGATATATTACAGTGTAATATATCTCACAGGTTATGGGGTATTACCCCGCTTTTCTCACTGCTGACTTTGCCATGATTGGCTAAGCTTTTCCGCTTGGCGGGGCGTTGGGGCCTCGCGAGGTGTTGAATTGACCACTTTAGGGCGTGCGGTTTGCGCTAAGTTGCGGTGAGATTTCGGATTGGGACTTTCGGCAACTTCTTCGAGTGTCCGCGTTGGATTTTGTTTTTTGACTTGGCTTGATCACCCCTGTCAACATCTAACAGACTATTGGGGATAGGTGAACCAGTATGCATGTTTTTAGACGGTGTTTTTCTGTTACTATTCTCGGTTTATAGACGACGGGTGACCTGCCACGTCATCATAATGCGCAGTATAATGCAGACACGTGGCAGCCACGTAGGTTGCGGTATGCGTTTATGCGGTACGGTATGCCTTCATTATGCGGTTTGCCATTGTGGTTCGAGTGATCATCGAGCAATCAACGGAGAGAGATATCTTTTTTGGATTGGGTGTGTTCATAAACACAAGCCCCGCGTCAAAAACGCGGCTATACAACTATCATCACACGGGTATTGTTGCATGAACGGTGTATATTCGTTTAATTACAAGTAGAATGTTTGCTAGTGTTAGTAGTGTTACAATATATATATGTCGCAAAAGCCATAAGTCAGCTGGTCGTACAACATATCATAGCGTTACTATTACATTGCAAAGTACGTAAGTTGCTACCAGGCAAGCGATCTCGAATTAGTTAATTCCACGCCTTTCAGACGCCGGAAAGTAATGGTCTACTAATCTATCAGCTCCCAGTATACTCCGTCTTCGTCGTCCATTGCTTCCTCGCACATGAATATTTCGTAAGAACAACGCATACACGCGAAATGTTCGGTATGCTCATTTATCGCAACAAGATGCGAACCAGCATTAAACCATATGCGAACGTTTGCAGGAAGGTCACAATAATCGCATTTCATGACGAGTTTGCCTGAGCGTGGTCAGTTGTTAGTTGCTAGTGTCAAGCTGGGGTGGCACGATGGTGAGCGTAAGCAGCAAATGAAGGCTAAGTAAGAGGTATTGAGCTTTTATACCTGCTCAACTAAGGCAATCGCAACTGATACAGTACTCGTCGAAAGGTGTCGTTTCGTCATTCTGGTACCAACAGACCAATAGGCGTACAACGTCGACTGGAATAACCATTAATCGCGGAGTCATCCACGCTTCACCCCGTGCATATTCAGCGCGATCGGGATAGCGTTCCGGCTCTACCAATTCAAAAAACAGATAAAACCGAGTTCGTCGGGTAAAGCGCCACATAGCCATTATCAGATCATGCCTGTGAGGCATCGGCGGGCGGCGGACAGGGCGGTTTGCCATCGTTGTCAAAGTCCACTGGTGCAAATTGCATTCGGGGCATGGCATGTGCACCATCACATGGCGATGAATGGCATCTACATCGATACTGGCACGATTCCGATGCACACCAAACCTTAACACTGGAGGCATCACGAGTTTGCAGAGGCGCGTCGCTCACTCTCTGGTAGGAGGTGGCAGGGGTGGCACGAAGGTGAGCGTAAGCAGCAAATGAAGGCTAAGTAAGAGGTATTGAGCTTTTATACCTTAGTCGGAGTCGGAGTCGGACAGCAACTGTGGGACTTCGGTATCCTGCCAGAACTCGCAATCCGCGCCAATCTTGGGCCAACATTTGTCCGCGCCAATCTTATCTTGGCCAATCTTATCTTGGCCAATCTTGTGATTGTTGGTTTCATCCTATTGGTTTGCGGCATTTACCTTGAGAGGCCCAAGCCCTCCTTGGCAATATTTAAATCGCTTGAGGCCTTTAGGAGGATCATTTTCCATTTCTTCCTGGAAGACACACCGCTTCATCTTTGCATTATCAAGAATGGCGGATACTCATTACGTCCTGTTTGGGATTGTTCTTCCTTACATTCGGAAAATGCGTCAATTGCGTGAGGAATACTTTGTGCAGGCATGGGTCGAAGAACGTTTTTTGTGGGCGTTGGAAGAACAAGTTTTGACGTTTTCGGGCATGTTTGGTGATGTTTGGATGCCTGTAACTTTGGCTCACTATTTCTATGAATTACGTGATCTGCTCGAAGTCGATTGGGGGGATGTTCGTGATTGGGGAAATTTCTTGCAGATATTCCCTACCTCCAACTTTGAAGCCCCATATTACGACGATGAAGGGTTCCATTGGCAAGGACCTGGCATGTCAAACAACTTCAGATTCCGGCTAGACTACATCGATTTCGACGACTTCAAAAAACGATGGCTTCGTGAATATCATTGGGCCTGGTACAACGGCTTTTACAACGAGCATGCAGATCCTCAATGGATCTACCCGTCGCGGTACGAGTTGTCTATGAGGCCTGCCTGCAGTCGATGCCGACGCGTTGATATGGATCTTACCCGTATTGGCGACGGGTACATCTGCACTGACCTTGTCGACTGTCGGCGGATGACTCGTCTTGATTTGAATTGATGGTCGAATCTCAATCGGTGGCTTTAGCCACCACCCATCTATTCTAGAAAACAATTCTTCTCGATGCGGGCAGCAAAAATATCATAAGTCACGTGTATGGTACAAGCAATGGTATAAGAACCCCGATCTTCACATTTTTTATAATCATTGTATGTTACATTATTACATTATTACATTATTACATTATTACATTATTACATTATTCAAGAACTGTGCTTTGAGAACCGCAATCATGGCAACAAGCCCAGGTGTATAAGCGAGCATAAAATATATATTGTCATCTCCATCATAGGTAACTTGATTGCGAAATCAGCCGTTGCACCAGGCCATGATCGCTTGCAACGACACGGAAACTTAGGTCCCATATTATATAGATTTCGCACTTGTCGGGCACATCCGTGTAGACGGTCGGCGATTGTAATTCTTCACGTCTAGTCGAAGGTGTTGTCAGTAAGACCTCGATTGTGCTTCGTAATGCTAGCTACACTTCTATAGGTGACCTCTGTGCCGCATCTGAAAAGGAGAAAGTGGCCGTGGGCTGTCATCAGACAGGTGGCTCTCAGAATGGTAGGAGGTGGCCGGGGTGGCACGATGGTGAGCGAAAGCAAGAAATGAAGGCTGTGTAAGAGGTATTGAGCTTTATGTATACCTTAGTCGGAGTCGGAGGACAGCAACTGTGGGATTTCGGTATCATCGGTATCCTGCCAGAACTCGCAACTCGCGCGGTCGACACATATGTATCGATGTGGGTAAGTCACTCGCATAACAAGTGAATCAGACCTTCCGCAATCAGCGCAACAGGGCCGGTCGTATTCACGATCATAGACGAATTCGTTACCATCAGCGTCATAGTCAAGGAGGTTGCGAAACCAACCGTTGCACCAGGCCCAATGGTGATCATATAACCACCGTCGGTGGAGTTCGTTAAAACTGCGATACAAATTCATACCGGAATTCCAGCTAGTCCGATTAAAGTAGGACGCCTCATTGACTCTCAAGCCGCCGACGTCGTCGTTCACAATTCTCCGAGGATGAAAAAAAAACCGCGCAAGTGTCACAGGAAACACAATGATTTCTGAGGTAAATGTGCGAGGGATATCGGGGCATGTAATGCGTACTCGTGTTTCAAGGGCCCACAGAAATCGTTCTTCTACCCATGCGTGCAAAAAGCATTCCTCGCGGGAACGGCGTCTTTCCCGGATGGCGGGAAGCACAAAACGGAAAAGGACAATGTAGTAGTCTGGCATCTGGGTGTGTCGCTCGCTGGTAGGAGGTGGGGTCTATCGTGAGCGAAAGCGAGAAATGAATGCTGATGAAGATATAGGCAGGCTTTATAATGCGTGACATTTTACAAACCAACGTAAGACATGTTACATAAAAAGTACAAATCTCGCCCTACTATTGTCAAAAGGTCATCTCACAATGACACAACCTCGTTGCATATCGAAGTCTATGTGTTATTCTTATTGTTATTATTCTACGTGTGCCTCTTCAATGTAGCCAATGCACCGCGATGTGTGTGCGAGGAGCTTGGTGTCATCATCTGCGGGCACACAGAATTCACAGGTGGATAAGAATTTGTGGCCAGGATGATAGCAAGGCAATCCTGCTCAAGAAAGACATATACCTGGCCATCATTCGAGATCGAGATAATCGAGCATATGCTTAGGATATAGCGGCCAAAGCGTGCTTAACATATGGCGGCCAAAGCGTGTCAGACGAAACCAAGGACGGATTGGTTCTAACTCCAAGGCTCGACGCCACACGGGGTCGTGCCTCTCATCAAAATGTTTATGCCACATAGGCCTGTTATACTTCCTCATACACTCTGGGCATTCACCGTTTTTGATTCTAGCAATTGCATCGCTATGTGCTTGCCTTCTCCTATCGTGCCTCGCACGGATGAAAGGCAGAACAATATCAAACAATACATGTTTCGGATCAACCGTCAGTTTCATTCGCTGAGCGTCCATGTTCTTGAAATGTTGGTAGGAGGTGGGTGGATGGTGAGCGTAAGCAAAAAATGAATTGGGATGCATAACACGCCGAAACACATACCTGGCCATCCATCTTTACTGGCTTCTATGGTGTCATCATCTGCGGGCACACAGAATTCACAGGTGGATAAGAATTTGTGGCTAGGATGATAGCAAGGCAATCCTGCTCAAGAAACAAAGAAACAAAGAAACAAAGAAACATATACCTGGTCATCAATCGAGATTGTCGGGGTGAAAATTCGGGTGACTCTGCAGTTTTAACAGATGGCGGCCAAGGCGTGTCAGACGAAAACGGGGACGGATTGGTTCTAACTCCAAGGCTCGACGCCACACGGGGTCGTGCCTCTCATGAAAATGTTTATGCCATAAATCGTTCCATCGATTCTTGTCCTCCCAAAGGTCAAATTACTTCCTCATACACTCTGGGCATTCGCCGTTTCTCATTCTAGCAACTGAATCCCTTTGCGCTTGCCTTCTCCTATCGTACCTCGCACGGATGAAGGGCAGAACAATAAAAAACAAAACATGTTTCGGATCGACCGTCAGGTCGATTCGCTGAGCGTCCATGTTCTTGGAATGTTGGTAGGAGGTGGGTGGATGGTGAGCGTAAGCAAAAAATGAACAGGGATGCCGCGAAAGCAAGTTTTATATGACCATGCAGACATGTGGTGTTTGTTCCATCCATGTGATACGCGTTCCCAAGGATTCCTTGGGCGTCCGAACAATCTGAGTGCAAGGAAAATGAACTAGGTAAAATGAGTGCAAGGAAATCAAACGTGGTAATACCACGATAGTTCAACATTGTATATTCACAATATATACTATTGTTTTACAACTTCTATATGCAAGTTCATCGGACTGATCGAGTTATTCACACATCTGGTCGTCATCATCGGACAAGGACGACAAAGAGGCTTCCTCGTCCGAACTCTCACCCTCTTCAGCCTCCGCGTTCTCTTTGTCCTCTTTATCCTCTTTATCCTCTAATGGCATGATTGCGTCGCGCAGTAAGAGTTTGGGTGGTCTATGCTGGAGCGTCTCAAAGCTCTTTGACATGTCGCTGGCGATGACTCGTTTGACCAACAAGTCATATTGCTCACCCGGGATCCATCGCTGTGTGCTTGCATTGATCTTTCGGCGCTCCTCTTCCGTGTCCCAGTCCCATGCTACTAATACTTCGCTTGGTGTATACGGCACCACCTGCTTGGTACGTTGATGCAGCCGGAAACTTTCAGGTTTCGATGCCTTCTCCTTCGAAAGCCGGGAGTCTGCACTCTGGGCCTCCTTTTGGGAGGCGCTCGTGAGCTTAAATGTACCACAAGTCAACCACCGCAAACATTTTTCTCCTGCACCAGAAAGAAGATAAAAGAGATATTAGATTGGCATAAAACGTTGTGATGTTAAAAGCAGGTTGCGCGCGCAATCACATCAACAAACATTTCTCACCTTTCTCATTTAGCAGCTGCTCTTGTACCTCACAAAGGTACAGATATCTCGACCATCCTCGGCTCCTTCCCAGAGCGATACGAAACGGATATTCCGTCCGGGCAGTCTTCTCGGATTCGGGAGCAATCAACACAGCCATGCTACCTTTCTTCATCTTGCTGTAGCTCACATCGTAGTCCGGGTCGTCAGTTTCTCCCAGAATGTATTGCGCAAGATGATCTCGAGCTCGTCTTCTAATGGTATATTTTTGTGCCCCGATGTAGATAGGACGAGGTACTGGGCGCACGTGAACCGCTACGGAGTCCCGAAGGCCCTGCACGTAATCAGCCAGTTGTGCATCCGTGTATCCACGTTCAATATCATTCTTATCAGCCATTGGCTCATCGACAATCAGTACTTCCGCATCTCGCCCGTTCGCGCTCAAAGCACCCGAAGGAACAGGCATCATGGGTCCAGTAACCTCAAAGGGAGCCTCGTGCAGCACCCACGTTGTCTTCTCTTTCAGTTCGAACGTTCCTGCCGCAATGTCACGTTGCATTTGAACATACCCTTCAAGAAAAGTATTTGCGCGCTTGGCTAGAAATTGAAGCCGCTCCGCCTCCTCGGTGGTTGCGACAGCTGCAAAACATAACCCGAGAAACTAAGAAGGCCACTTACATTTGAAATATGACAAATCAAATCGTAATCGCTAGCAGTGCAGTGCTTACCTCGAATGCATAAGCAAAGATTCCTCTTGCATTGAACGACAAGATCCTCGATCTCTTTCAATGGATTGCTCGTAGACTTCCTGGAAGTCGCTAGCTGCTTCGCTTGTTTCCGTGCGCTCAATTCGTTAATGGATTTAGGCTCGACAAAGCATGGTGAGCCCTCGGGCAGGCTGCTCTTAAATACCTTCACCCCACCTTCCTTTGGAAGCCAGACTGGATCGAATGAATAACGTTTCGCCTGCACTAACACGTCGCCTGTGGGGCGAGAAAAAATCTTGAAAGCATG
>LGRX02001912.1:0-10791 GCA_001247695.2 Cymbomonas tetramitiformis
GAATATCCTAGTTCACTAGATATCAGAAACTCCCGAACTGTGTGGATAAACTCATAAGATAAATAAACCCTAAGCTAGATATACCCGGAACGGTCTCGGACGGTTTCGGAGTCTAGCCTACCTGTGACACAGCGTGTGTCACAGCATGAACCTATAGATCAGTCAGCAGTCCAGTGTTGGTCCTAGGAGTCTGTCATAGGGGCCTGACCGGGACTCCCAGTCAGGGCTGCCTATACAGATTTCAGCACACCACCCCAGCACTGTGGGTGGTGACTGTCTAGGAGAGTCAGATAATGTAAGATAAGTCAGGGCAGGAGCCAGGTTGACAGACCTAACTGCTAATCCAACTGTGCAATTCTGAAACATAAATTGGAAACCCTCTAGCTAGCACAGGTGCAGAATCCTACAGGCATTGTGCATTCGCTAAACAACTGAAAGGCACCGAGCTAGCAAGCCAGAATGTAACTTGTAGATGTCAAAAGCAAAAGCATAAACCATAAAAATTGTTGAAGTCACCGGAGTTCCGCACACCACCATGTTGGTGTGCATCCAGAGTGAACAAGAAGTCAATCGACAGCACCAAAGTAGCCAGCGGTGGTCTCAATCAAGTCCGACCCGAAGGGAGGGTTCCCGAAAGGACCTCTCTCATGTGTAGAGCCACACCGTAGAAGAAGGCCATGTCGAAGCTCAAATCTGCCTGAGCAAGATCCTGAAAGATGTCAGGGGGCTCAGGCGGCTCAAGCGGTGGCACATTGTCAGCCACAAAGAAACCCTGAGCCGGGATCACGGATTCAACAAATTCATTCGTGGAGAAAATTGACGGAGTCTCCCAATCGAGATCACCACCAGGCGAAGGCAATCCCGCAGCCGACTGAGCATCGGGCACAGCTGCCACCCCCATGATCGAGATGCAAAGAACGAGGGAAAGGAGGAAAGGAATGCCCCATGGCCCAACCGTGGCAGGAAAGCCCCAGGGCGGTTTCCCACAACCGTAGGTCCTCTGCTCGGCCACGGGCGGCCCGGAAACATGATTGGCCGACGGAGACGAACCCCGCGGCATCAGCCGGAAGCTGCCGTCGGCAAAGTCCTCGTAGTCGTCGGTGTCGTAGCCGGTGAGGTCAACCGGCGCGATGGCGGCGTGGTTGACAGTCTGAACGAACCCAGGGAACTCACCGTCCGTCGTGGCAGTCACCCGCGCCGATTGAAGCGGCACGGGCTTCACATCCTCCTCCTGCGAGACAGGTATAGCAGGGGCCGGCACGGCGGATGCCGATGCCGCCGCACCACCTGCCGGAACCTGCTCCTCCGGCATGTTCCCCGCTGCCGCGGGGCCGCACACCAGAGCCGATGCATGCGGCTCGAGAACCGCCCGTGGTGGGAAGGATGCGTGGGTGTAGTGCACCTTGCAGTTTGCCGCGGCATGGACCTCCGCGGCGAGATCGTCCAGCCGCTGATGAATGTCGTCACCTGCGGGCTCGTCAGCAGGCTGCTGCGGCTCTACCGTGAAGCCGTAGGCGGACACGTCGATCCCGCCCACCGCACCCGCACAGAGTACCGCAGGCGGCCCGTACGTAGATGCCGCAGTGGCAAAAGCCTCGGCCCCATCATCCGCCGCCTGCTGGAACAGGGCACACATGGCCAATGCACGCACCCCCTCCGCGTCCTCCTCGTCGATGGGAATGCAGAATGCCGCGGCCGAGTGCGGGGGATGCTGACGCCCGCCCAACGGACAGTCGCGGTAGAAGTGGTACTGCTCACCTTTTCCCGCCTTCTTGCACCTCCCGCAGAAGGGCTTCGCCTTCTGGTCGTCACGGTCAAAACCGACCGGAGGCAACGGGTGCGTGCCGACACGGAACCCCCGCTGCGTACCGCGCTGTTGCTGCTGCCGCTGCTGCCGCTGCGGCTGCTGCCGCTGCTGGCGCGCCGGTGGCGCATCCGTCCCGCGCTGCTGCCGCAGCAAATCATGGAGCTCGTTGATCTTGTTGAGGAGGGCGCCGTACTCGGTGCTGGAGAGCTGCGCGGAGATGCCGCTCTTGCCCGAGACTGTCTTCCCCGCCCCCGTCTGCGCCCAAGCCTGATAGATCTCTACCACAAGGGAGCGGAGAGATGCCAAGGAGACATGCGCGAGGTCGGCCGCGAGAGGATACCGCACCTTGACCGCGGTGTAAAACACCGGGTCCAGCCGGTTGTACATGGAGAGCTTCCTGGTCTCCTCAGTGGGTGTCCAGTCCGTAGCTTTGTTATCCCGCACCAGACGCTGTTCCCGAGCCAAGATGGGTTGCGGGTCAGTGTCTGCGGGATAACGTAACGCGGCGTGCTCCTCCTGGTGCGACTCACGTAGCGCCACCGGTACGCAGCCCTTGATGATGTCCACAAGAGCTCGCCGTCCATCACGGTCAGATGAGGCGTCGGTGCCAGTCAGCCAGACGTAGGCGTTGCTGTGTTTCTCGACAACCAGAGCCAGAACGTCGTAGAGCAAGCCGTTGACCTTGGTCACCACACGAGCCAGAGGGTCGTCGAGGTCAAAGGATGCCAGCTCCAGCCCAGCCGAATGAAACTCCGTACGCAGCTGCACCACCAGCTCGGAGAGGAGGCCAGCGTCGTCCGTACCGCGAAAATGGTGCTTTTTGTCACCAAGGACATCCTCGCGGATACCCTTGGCCCACTGGCGGTGAAGACGCGCCTTGTAGACTTCGTCAACCAGCTTGCTCTGCTCCTGCAAGTACTTCCTGGTGGCCACGTCTGCATCCTCGTTGGAATTCGGAGCGGGGGTCGGAACAGTTGGCGTACGCACCGTCGGACTGTTCCGAACCTCGTCTAATAGCCTCAGTGAGGCGTCGATGTCACTGTCCCTGTCCAGGGACTTCTTCGCTCGGGTCAACATGCCCATACTCTGAAAAGCCAGAGGGGAGGTGGTACGCAGTCGCGCGGTTGGGTGTGGTAGCGGAAAAATGGTAATGGTCAGCAGCGGAGAGGAGCTAAGAGTGTGTAGCGGCGAGGGGCACTCGAAGATGTCGTCGAAGTCGAAGGTGTCGCGAACACCAGCCCAGAAAACAGTAACCAGCAGGGCCAGTGCCGGTGCAAAACTGGATCCGAACATTGCTAAGACTAGTCCGTAACGAGGCGCGGTCCCCATGGCCGCCACTCCCAGTTGCTTACCGCAAACAATTCATACCATAATTCCTAGTCGCACCCAAACGCGCATGCGCGCACCACCTCTCCAAGCGGCCGTTTAGCCAATCATGGCCAAATCAGCAAGTGGAATAAAAGCGTGGATGGGGCCACGACCTACTGGAATATCCTAGTTCACTAGATATCAGAAACTCCCGAACTGTGTGGATAAACTCATAAGATAAATAAACCCTAAGCTAGATATACCCGGAACGGTCTCGGACGGTTTCGGAGTCTAGCCTACCTGTGACACAGCGTGTGTCACAGTACGAACCTATAGATCAGTCAACAGTCCAGTGTTGGTCCTAGGAGTCTGTCATAGGGGCCTGACCGGGACTCCCAGTCAGGGCTGCCTATACAGATTTCAGCAGTGTCTCCCAAGGTAAAGGCCGCCCCTTTGCTTTCAATAGATATAATGTAGAACTGACACGTGACCCGCCCGCCCCATATGTGACACGGTACACGGGTACATAATTGCCCCGCAAACGGGAGCCTTAAAACTGCATAAATAGCCAAAATATGTTAATGAGTATGAGGGAGGTATCATTTCCAAATAATGAGGGAAAATAAATAATCCCGCCCGCCCGCGCCACATGTAGATGTGTCACATCTAAAATGTCACGTGTCGACAGTACTTCCTCACAATTAAAAGGGCTGGCCGTGGCCTAAGCCGGGTAAGGTGTCACACGACAGTACATAGTTCTAGAACATAAAGAGCAGAGGTCTGGGTACCACTTTTTGTAAGACTCGAGGATTGACCGGTCTTGTGCCAAATCTGTCATTTCAGGATCCAATGAAAAACAGCCAATTCTTTCCGGCGATTTTTCACGGGTAGACCGATTTACCCCCCCACTATAAAGTGGGGGGGCCTGTCTCCTGCTGTCCTCCTTCGGAGAGCCGTGTCACACGTAGCATGCGTCTCGGTAGCTCGGACCACAGATGCATAAAACCCCTAAAGTATTTTATGTTATCATCTTAGTATTCCGAAAGCGAGTGTTCACTGACTGACTGCACGTTCTGTGATAGATATATATCCGTGACTATATATATATATCCCCCACCAGCCAGAGAATCTCACTTCTCATCAGGTTATGGGTTGACCAGTTCAGTGGTGGCATTGTTTCTTTTGGGATTCTAATTTCCGTCTCGTCGAACGTACCGACTACCGCAAGTCTCGTCGAACTTCACCGACTACCGCTACTGCATCACCGATTTTACCCTTACCGATTACCGACACCGAGAGTCTCGTCGAACTACACCGACTACCGCCCCGACATGATTACCGAGATGTCGCTTTACCACTCCGGCATCAACGACCGAAATGCCGCTTTACCGCAACCTTTTTGACTTTCTGGCCAGCAGCGCTTCTCCTGCAGCAAAGCTGGCTTACCGTACGACTATTTTGACCTCACCGGCGTTTTCCTCGCAAAAATCTACCCCAATTTGACCCTTTCATCGTTTGATTTGCTTAATTTTACGAGAAGTTAGCTTTTCGCTTGGGAACCCTAGCTTTGGGTTCGCGGATTCTGCAGTCAGCGGTCAGTGGTCAGCGACCATGTCTACTGGACCTCAGCGTGCACGTATGGCCGCTGTTCGTTCAGCGTTGATTACTCTTCGAGTACATCGGCAACATCCTACCATTGGCTATGGTCTGGTGGTGTCTGGTGGTGTTTGCGCACCAGACACCAAGCTCGAGTCCATCGCGCTCACCATCGACAACGAGTGCTTTGACTATTTCGACCTCATCCCTCCCCTTCCCTCACCTTCACCTTGTGCACCCCTTGGTCACCATCTGGTGGTGTCTGGTGGTGTTGTCACGCCCACTTCACCCTTCACCATCATCCCTTTCAAGCCTTTTCCCATGAGCTCGACCACATCCCTTCACCGCATTTTCCACCTTCCACCTCCTCACCCTTTCTTCGTCGGTGCATTCGCTCTGGTGGTGCCAGGCCGCTTTTGGCCTTGGCACCGCACGGGCATTGGCTGAACATCGTCTTCCTTACGCTCGACGTCCTCTGTCATCGAGAACGTCGCCGCCGCCTGCTCCAGAGCCCAAACCCTGATTCACTAGACAATTCTGTGTAGCCCTGCTCTGTTTCAATCTAAGCAGCATGAACTAGCGCCGGCGGATGCCCCTCTAGCTGAGCTGAAAAAGGCTCCTTAGATTTCTTGCTGTGGGATGGCCGGCAGGCCTATTGACACTGCTCCCTGTTTCCACCTCTCTCCTTCTGGAGGAGGTGGTGTCACGGGTAGACCGATTTACCCCCCCACTATAAAGTGGGGGGGCCTGTCTCCTGCTGTCCTCCTTCGGAGAGCCGTGTCACACGTAGCATGCGTCTCGGTAGCTCGGAACACAGATGCATAAAACCCCTAAAGTATTTTATGTTATCATCTTAGTATTCCGAAAGCGAGTGTTCACTGACTGACTGCACGTTCTGTGATAGATATATATCTGACTATATATATATATATCCCCCACCAGCCAGAGAATCTCACTTCTCATCAATTTTCCCACGTCAACGGAACAGATCCGATTCGTTCTCGTATGACATTCCTGAAGCAGTCGCAAAATGTCACGATAAGTCATGCCAAGAGCATCTTTCATGCATGACGGACAAGGGAAAAGTATCTCAATTCTCCCGAACAGACACTATCCGTATGAACGCACATGAACAGACATCACGCACGAACTGTAACAATGAGCGAAAAGAACTAGGGGATATCAGGTATAGTCGATCAAAACATTTGTTCTTCCAATTCCAAACATCATATATATACAAAGCATGCGTACTCGTAAGCAGTTCCACGCTGCGTCGCGGCAGCTCCAACGAGAAGCCGAATCGAACAACATTCACGATAGACTGCGCTCAATGAAGTGTTGATTGTTCCTCAAGGAACCAAATGTGAATTTGTCTCCGGACGGTATCGAAAGCGGTTTTGCCTGCAACGACAAGTTCTCAATATCGGCGTATTCGGACGGAAACTTGCCCAGCCTGCGCGCACCGAGCCAGTTCGCAAGGTTCTTTATGCTCTGTCGCCGAGCATTAGCCGAAAGCGCAGGCAACGGAACCTTTGCGGAATTCGAATATTGTATATTCAATATACGATATGATACTAGCATTGTCGATCTTGAGATCTCCACTAGCGTAGGCCGTAACACGCGACGGAAGATCACACGCGAGGCGACGGTTCAACCGTTGAACGGTGATGCGATGATTATCCAACGCAAGTTGAGCGGCGAAGGCTGAAGTAGGTCTTGATTTCAAAATGATTTGCTTCTTGCGGTCTGGTATTGGTAGAGCTTGTCTTGCATCGATGACGACTTGCACAGTGCCTTCGGCAGGCTTGTTTTCTTTACCTGTGCCTCTTTATATACCTGCGTATTCGATTTCCTGTCTATCATGAAACATAAACATATATGATTTCACGATCCTGATAGTCTCTGCCAAGTTCGCAAATGGGTTGTAGTGGTGCCATCATCACAGAGCGCTTGAAAAGGCCTCATAGCTAAATCAGCTCTCTACCACCTTGCAGCAGTACAAATGAACGACTTATTGGGCGTAGCTACCGCAGGCGGGATCGCTGGCTTTGCAAAAACTATTGTGGCGCATCCTATGGACACCATGAAGGTTCATCTACAAAATCGGATGTCCCCTCCGCGGACTATTGCGGGTCTTTACCGCGGGATCACAGTTCCTTTCATTAGAAATGGAATAGAGCACTCCACACACTTCTTCTTCAGAGGTCTTGTGGCAAACGCCCTAGCCGTTTTTGGTAAGCGCTGTCGAACGTGAATGTCTTCCTTTTCCTGGGCTGCGAAGTATCAGAGGACATGATTGATCGCTTATTAAGACTTACATCCAGCGATTTGCATGCTCCTAGCAGTGTTCTGCAGGTCCCCACGACGGGCGTTTGTACGTTGGATCTAACTGCTGTGAACTTTTCTTTTTCTCGCAGAACTTCCAGGACGAGACAATCCCTTTTTTGTTGGATTCCTTGCTGGAATTCCACAATCTTTGGTGAACACCCCGATGGACTACACGCGACTGCAGCTTCAACTGAAAAAACCTGTTGTGATCAGAAGCTTATATCGCGGTCTCCCTTGGGTTGTGATGAAGGAATCGGCTTCTGGCATGATATTCTACGGAATCTATGAGGGGGCTAGATCCCTTTCTATCCCAGCTGGATTCGCTGGAGTAATATCCGCACTTTCAGCGATGACAATGACGTACCCCATCGACGTATTTAAGACGCGGGTACAGGCTGGGGGGAGTTTTTCAAGCGCTGTAAAAATGAAATCCTTCGGCAGTGGCTTGGAATGGGCAGTTGGAAAATGTATCGTTGCCAACTTTGTTGCACTAACGGTTTACGAGGCAGCTTGCATCGTACTTGCGGCTCAGCAACCTGTCCATAGGAAACATAAAAGCGATGAAGCCCAGTGATCGAATGAAAAATAGGATTTCATTTAAAAATCTCGTTTTGTTGTGTTGGCTAGCTAGAACAATTACGCTTTGTAAGTGTTTGTTCAAGTGAACAAATCAACTTCGGTTGTTGTATTATGGAGGGTACAGTTCCTGCGGGCGGCAGTGTGCTTGATTGAATACGAACGAGTGAAGAGTTACCGTCCTTGACCGAGGTCATTTGCGAAAAAGGGATGCCTTTGAAACTTAGTCGCTACGAGACAAATGAAGGGATATGCTTTTGTTGAGCTACTCGCATTGGCAGCAAAGTATGACCGTCTGTCTAGAGTAGGGGAGCCGCCACCCAAAAAGCGAATTAGATTTATTTTCCAGACTTTTCCCAAACCCCCTAGTAATGTGCTCCGTTACTAATTTGAGGGTGAAGAATCCAGTTTTGAACTCAGTTTTCAAAATTCATGCTTAGATAAAACACTTATTTTAGTCTTACTCAATAGTTACTAGAGCAAGACATCAAGTCTTAAGCTATTTTTCAAATGCAACAGACCGCGGCCTTGTGCTCAGATAAAAATACTTAGTTTAGTCTCACTCACCAGTTACAACAGCAAAACGCGGCTTAAGCTCATTTTCAAATGCATAAGAAGGCCTGGTGCTTAGACGAAAACATGTATTTTAGTCCGTACTCAACAGTTACAAGAGCAAGACAATCCGCTCTTCAGTTACAAGGCAATTGCGCCACGGCGCCAGGCTTCGCTTGCGCGCCAGCCTCAGGCCGCGCCTACACTTGCGCCACGGCCTCAAGCACGGTTGGCTCTTCAGGCCCTTACACCCGCCAGCACAACTTTGCAGCACTGAGCGCACATCCGCTTATTGTGGTTATTTCGCGGGCGGCGCAATATGCTCTGCAACATTCCCAATGATGTGTCTCATTTCCCCCAAAGGCACACGAATCATTACACATCAAGAAATACATGTGGTGCTTCAATGGGGGTCGCCTACATGATGTGCTTTTGCGATAAAGCAAACCATAGGTACAACACGAACAGGCGCAAGAGACACGCCCTCCTCCACATGCATGGCGTCATTGTCTGCAATATCGTTCTCGGGGTCCGAAAGATCCATTCCGGAAGTCGTACATCTCTGCACAATGGACCTCCTCTTCAGGCATATAGCCACATGCCTCCGTTCGACCTCCACTAGTTAGAGTGTACGACACATAGATGGAAGCCACAAGGTCAGAGAGTTCGGCTATACTTACCGCGGCCAGATCCTAAAGCCGCCGCGTAGAACACGGGGTCGAGGTTCTCCCAAAGCTGCGCATATTACGTTGCAACTGCGGGTGTCCAATCTGCAGCCCGGTTTTCGCGAACCAGCCTCTGCTCCATGACCAAGATCGGGCGCGGGTCCACGCGAGCCGGGTACGCGGTCAAGGCAGCGTGCTCCGCCCGATGCTTCTGACGCACAACGGCAGGCACGCACCCCTTGATCAAGTCGATCAAAGTACGTCGGCCATATCACGGTCAGATGCGGAATCGGCCCCAAGCAAGTAGCCGTAGGCAACGGTGTCGGGCTTGATGATATAGGTGAGCGTGTCGTAGACAAGCTCGTTCACGAACCGTTGAACTCCTTGAGTCGGGTGGTCGAGGTCGAAGACGTCGGTTTCTTGACTATCACTTTTGAGTTCGGACTTGAGGGCCACGATCACGTCGGCCAGCTTCCGGCAGAAACGGCAATCGCGTCGCCAAAGCAGTCGTCCCCAAGCTAACGCTGCCGAATTGCCTTGGCCCATTTACGGTGTCTTCCCTTGGAGTAGACGCCATCGACAAGCTTCGTGTCCTCGACGTGCTTGTCCCTAGGGCCTTGGTCTCATCGTCGTCGTTCTCGCCCGGGAATTGACACCGGAGGTGTCCGGCACGTGGGCGAATCGTCACGCACCTCATCCAGAAGCCTAATGGAGGCGTCCAAGTCGAACTCCTTCAGAAGCTTGCGTCGCGATGTTCTCATTCGTGTATCCATTTCAATGAAGCCTAAAGAGTGAGGTGGGACTAGCAGCACGCGTTCGGTCGTAAGATCCGGTATATAGGTGAAGCCGCAGCAACCAAGCGAAGCCATGCGCAGAACAGGCGGAAATCTTGATGTCGACGTCAACTAGTATCGCGGTTCGATTTGCTCGGTGTCGGGGTCATGAGTCCAGACAATCGGTTCCGAAGAGGGGCCTCCTCAAACAAATACATGCATCGCGGTACCACCCGCAAAGTAGGTCGCCGACTACCATAATTCCTGTGTGGAGACCGAACGCGCCTCAAACGCACAACTCGCTCAATAACCGGCGTTGTTTAGCTAACCATGGCTAAACCTAGTAGTGGATTAAAATCA
Source organism: Cymbomonas tetramitiformis (assembly GCA_001247695.2). Lineage (NCBI taxonomy): Eukaryota > Viridiplantae > Chlorophyta > Pyramimonadophyceae > Pyramimonadales > Pyramimonadaceae > Cymbomonas > Cymbomonas tetramitiformis. The sequence goes on from LGRX02001912.1 coordinate 9,966, forward strand.
CGGGAGAGCCGATCTCCCCCCACTGTATGGGGGGGCCTGCTCCTCCTTCTGTCACCCCTCGTTGTGCGTGTGTCACCTGTCACAGTGCCCCCGCTCCGTGCTTCACTAGATAGCCCGTAAATGCCTTTCTAGTTTTAGTTTATGTTATCACGAGCACCCAAGACTGCGGTTTCACCTTCCGGTTTATATATATCACTGTATATATATATATATATATACCCTGATTATCCGTTCCGTCATAAAACGTGGATGGCAGAATGGGTCCACGACCTAGCAGGATACAACCGGTATCCCTTCAGGGTGAATATCGGATCTCAGAGTTGCGTTGTAAAACGGATACCGTTCTTAGAGAAAGTTAGAACTGAATTAACAAAAAAGAGTTATTGGGTACTGCCCAACGACCCTTGTGGCATGACTGGAATCGCGTACCGAGCAACCCTGGCAAGCAGGACCTTGAGTCAGGGAGTCCAGACTGAGATTGTGACTAGGGTGCGAGGGTACGAGTACGAGTACAGTAATAATAATAATAATAATAATAAAACATTTACGCTAGCAAAGGGGACAAAGTCCTGAGAGTGCGGTAACCCTGCAAAGCAGGCTAGTGAAAAGACCAGGGGCTACTCCCTCTGCTATAGCGCGCCCACAAAGGGGCTCAACCCACTTTTCAGCAGGGTGACATCTAGAGAAAAAGCTAGGTGCTAAGCAAAAAACTCTAGAGGATGGAGAAGCAGCCATGGCCGGGTGAGTGGAGGGGTGGCTGAAACTGAGCGGTGGGGAGGGAAGTCGAAGAATGTTAAGGGGGTATTTGGAGACGTTGAGGAAGGGG
>LGRX02001913.1:0-74290 GCA_001247695.2 Cymbomonas tetramitiformis
TCCGTCGATAAAACTCGATCGAACTCCAAAGCGCCACATCACGATGCACATAACATTATGTCCCGGATATAAAATTCTGATGTGGAACGCTGACAGATTTGGAGTCCGTCGATAAAACTCGATCGAACTCCAAAGCGCCACATCACGATGCACATAACATTATGTCGCGGATATAAAATTCTGATGTGGAGCGCTGACAGATTTGGAGTCCGTCGATAAAACTCGATCGAACTCCAAAGCGCCACATCACGATGCACATAACATTATGTCGCGGATATCTGATGTGGAGCGCTGACAGATTTGGAGTCCGTCGATAAAACTCGATCGAACTCCAAAGCGCCACATCACGCGATGCACATAACATTTTGTCGCGGATATAAAATTTTGATGTGGAGCGCTGACAGATTTGGAGTCCGTCGATAAAACCGATCGAACTCCAAAGCGCCACATCACGATGCACATAACATTATGTCCCGGATATAAAATTTGATGTGGAAACGTTCACTGCTGAACGGGAAGTGAAGGTGTCCACTGTAGGCATTTTTGCAGATTACTGTAAAAGTTCAAACTCACCGCTAGAGTCGTCACGCTTCACATTTCACCGTCCAGCAGTGTGCAGCAGCGTGCGGTGGCCTCGCTAGCGGGTTGCATGTTATGATATTTCTCATTCTTGCTCGCTGCAATATGTCACAGGTTTGTAGTGCATGTTTTTATATGTATATGTATTATTTTGTGTGTGCTCAGCGCGCCCATCCTTGGCATGCGCGGAACTTTGACTTGGAGTGAACGGGAAGATTCCCGCGAGTCCTTTGCACTCGAAATAGTTGGTTCAAATCCAACTCACTCCACCTCTCCTTTTCATTTTTCTTCGTTAATTTCGTTTGTCACTTATATTCTCTTCATCTTTACTGAACGTTACTTGGTTGGTTTTGTTTTTCAGATCGCTGAAAATATTCGAGTGGTGAAATCAATTTTTCCACCATCATCTCGCGTTCACATTCGCGCTTCTTTGAGGTTCCTAGGTTGCTAGTTATGTTTTGTACAAGGAAAACTTTAATGCGTTTTCCGCTTTTTACTAAGTGTTGGTTCTTTGCTTTACTTTTCAGATCGGCTGTTTTGGAGAAACCCTAAATGGAGAAAATCGACCGCCTCGAGTACTTCATGAGCTTCAAGCTTCCCTTCGAGCGTGCTAGGTTGATAGATTGTTTACATTCGTAGTGTTGGAACTAGAAATCGTACGAATAGAACGTTATTTTGCGTATTGGTAGGATAGAGATGAGTAGTCCCAATTGTATCCCATCGTGCCAAGCTAGCTACACTATCGTATTAATATGATTGTATTAAACATGCTCGAGTGTTCCATGCGTATGCGTGATGTGCTAGCCTTCGCATAGCATATGCATTGTGAACACACTTAATGTAAATAGCACACATTTTCGCAATCCTCTTGTGATATTGTGCATATAGATAGGCCTCGTACACGCGCACCAGAGTTGTACCCACCATTGCGTGCATGTGTACCCTTTTCGAGTACACATGCACCTATAGCGTACTTATGCATACGTACGTACATATTGGGTACATATGTATGGGAGGCTCGTACACGCTTGGTACATGTGTACTAATAATGCACCGATATACACGTGCATATGGGGTACGTATGCACCAGTCATGTTAGTATCAATAAGTACATATGTACCTGGTCTGCGTACATGCGTACCCGGCATGTACCTCACTCAAATGTACATGCGGGGTGCATATGCACCAGTCATGTTAATATCAATAAGTACATATGCACCTGGCTTACGTGCATATGTACCTGGCCTGCGTACATGCGCACCTGGCATGTACTTGATGCGTAGGTACATGTATGGTACGTGCGCACCAGTCATGTTATTATCAATAAGTACATATGTACCCGGCCTAAGTACATATGTACCTACAGTGTACCCCGGGTGTCCCAACGGTAACAAGTAACGGTAACATCCAACGGTAACCTGAGTACATATGCGGTACACATGTACCCGTCCATGGGTACATATCGGGTACATGCGCAGGCGGCATAAGGTACATAAACATACGCATGCACCCGTCGTGTACCCGTTCGTGGGTACATGCCGGGTACGCATGCCGCGCCGCGAGCAAGTACACGTCGGGTACAAGGCAAAGCACACGTGTACCCGACATGTACCAAACCCCGTCGTTTTTACTGTTTTGGTACACGTCGGGTACTCGTTGGGTATACGTCGGGTACACGTTGGGTACACGTTGGGTACACGTAGGGTACACGTCCCGGGTACATGTCGCGTACATATGCACTGGGGTTTCCAAAATTTGTAGGGAAACACGATTTCCTGCTGTTTACAGCGACCAAAATGGCCCCGCACGACTACTCCAAAACCCTAAATGTCAAAATTATATATATTTGAGTTTGTCCAAACCTTCGCCAAACTTCTCCAAAAATATCAAGCCGTATAAAGACGCATTTCCCGAAATTATGCACTTTATAGCGGACCCCGCATACGCAAAAACCCCTGCTCTCACAACCAATATTGCACCCGCCAGCAACCCTAAAACCCTAAAATCTTGGCTCTGCAACTTTCTAGTGCCTTCAACTAACATGGTGCACCTTCCCAAACTCGGCGATGACCTTTTATCAACACATTCATGTGTCGCGCATGCGTGGCATGTGCAAACCACGATTTCCTGCTGTTTGCAATGACCAAAATGGCCCCGCACGACTGCTCCAAAACCCTTAGTGTCAAAAAATTACATTTTTGAGTTTGTCCAAACCTTCTCCAAACTTCTCCAAAAATGTCAAGCCGTATGACGACATTTACCGAAATTATGCACTTTATAGCGGACCCCGCATACGCAAAACCCCTGCTCTCACAGCCAATATTCCACCCGTCAGCAACCCTAAAACCCTAAAATCTTGGCTATGCAACTTTCTAGTGCCTTCAACTAACATGGTGCACCTTCCCAAACTCGGCGATGACCTTTTATCAACACATTCATGTGCCGCGCATGCATGCCAAGTGCAAAACACGATTTCCTGCGGTTTACAGTGACCAAAATGGCCCCGCACGACTACTCCAAAACCCTAAATGTCAAAATTTTATATTTTTGAGTTTGTCCAAACCTTCTCCAAACTTCTCCAAAAATGTCAAGCCGTATGACGACATTTACCGAAATTATGCACTTAAGTATATAACCCCCGTCCACCCACGCGTGCCACATGCCTATATGCCTTTCATTTATGGATCCGACGCAGCGTTTCTCCTTGCATGTTATGTTCTGCTACAGTACGACCCCAGGAGTAAGCAAATTTTATAAGCAGAGTTTCTCGATTGGAGGTTCACTAGCGGCACTTGCCAGTATGCTAAAAGGCGTGATACATCACTAGACACGAACGCGCTCTGAGATTCTTTTCACGATGGACTTTTGGGATGCAGACAAACGTCCACTCGACGGGCAGATTGTTTGATCCGATCTCTGCTACCCTAGCCGTACATGTCCCGAGCTGTTATGTATGGCATGCACTTTATGTTGTATAGCGGTTTACTTAACGTATAAAATCCGAACTGTGACTAGCTTGCTGACTAGCGAACTGTATTGGCATTATGCATTAACACTTAACTAGTCAGGTTGGTGCGTTAGTCAATATATCACACGTGTGCACCTCTCTCAGCTGAGGTGGTGTGCTAGAATTGTCACACTGACTGTAGCACTGTACTCGTATGACACGCTAGTGACCTCAGCGTGGTCGAGCCTCACTCTGAGCTCAAGCGTCGAGTTTGAAGCGACGTATACATTATATATATTCAGAGTTGATTGCCTGAATATACATTTATTGGAGAGCTAGTGCTTGTCGCTATTACGTTCTCCATTATCAATACTGTATACGTATTATAATGTCATCACGTGGCTGTCCGGTTCACCCTGTTCGTAAGTCACTCTCACTTGAGACTGCTATTCTAGCAGACATCGCCGACCTCCATTGCGAGGTCCCCTATGACGAGGCGGACGGCCTGGACACGGATGTTCACGACGAGTGCATATAACAACCAGAAAGGCCGCCAACTCCTTTCCCCTAGGCAGAGCGTCATCACTGAGCGCATTGTGCGAGGCCTTGCGTGGGAGATTTCAGCCGCCTTGCGCAAACATTTGGCACCCTGGGTGCAACAGCGGCACGACACGGCCGGACGCCGCGCTTTTTGTCTTCCATACCCCGACGCATCCGGGGGTTTTCAGTGGCAACAACGCGGCGTGGGAATAAACATACCTAGTAAGCTGATATCCACATCCCCATTAATACTATTAAACCCTATCTGTAAGACCATGTGCAACATCAACACAATTGTTAACGTACCCTAGAGCGAGACTGCGAGTGTACATTTTCTCAGTTATCTGCCTGTATCTTAGGATATACGATCTAATTAGATATCCGGGTACTAGGAGTGTGTGCTCTATCTCGCTCGCAACACCCAAAAGTTCTTGCATCCACTGTCTCTGCTTATATTGTCCAAATTGCAAGATTTCAGGCAAGAAATTTTGTGATGCTCAACGACGCAGGCTTCCTCGCGGCGTTATTCATATATCGTAAATTATAAATAGAACATGATCGCATTACGGTTCATTTCTTAGATATATGAATTCACATCATTCTTAAGGGGGATTGGGGGTATCCGATCGTTTCCAGTTACGATCCGTCACCGCTACCGTTCCATGACGGATGCGCAACCCGTTCCAAGACTGGTAAACAAGCAGTCTCCGATCTGTCACGGAGCAATCATGGAACTGTCATGGAATGGTAGCGGATGCCGATATGCCCCCTACAGAACTGAAAATCCAGCGTGGATATATACGTGGCACAATTTTGCCGTCCGATCGAAATAATTGCTACGGATAAAAGATTCGCTTTGGAAAATATAATGTGTGAAGTACGAAACTCCGTCGCAGCAGGCTTCCCTAAAAAAATCTCCTTTTGTGATTATCACTGACCGGAAAGGTCGAACGTTCAACTCTATAGCCGACGTGGCGCAATATCATTCAAATCTTGGATACTTTACGTGATGCATCGATCAAGAGAAATTCGGTTCAGGAAAATCTTTCATCTGAACCGTTCGCTGAAAATCTAGTAATATCTGCTTTGTATCGTGCGCACCCGCGAAACAGTTGAAGTGGGATACGCCACATTTCTTGGGTGGCATATGACTGCTTTCTCGGGACTTGCGTTTATATGTTTTTTGAGAAGGGAGACGACACGGACGCATACGTGATACTTGTACCGTACTTCTGCAAAATTTTAGGTTACGCTATACAGATGCTATTTGTTAGCTATGTAATTTCGACTTAACTTCGACCCTCATCCGCTGCGCATGCACGCTTGCAAGCGAGCGCGCGGATGAGGGAAGAAACCCTAGCGGAAACGCGGATGCGGTTGACATCCGCGTTTGGGCTAGGGCTGACAGCGCGCTGTCAGATGCTCAAAACATGTTACATATGCATCTATAATATGCGGGGTATGTTTGTGCTATGCATGATGCCTTTACGCGGTGCGTATGTCGAGCGGCTGACTCGATGCGTGCCCAATGACCCCCACCCTTGCGCGGCCTCCCAAATCCCAAATTAGGCACGGATCTTGCACGCGCAAAAAATACGTTGTTCCTAACACACCTAATAATCGGTATGCAAAGTTTTGATGGTTGCAGTCTATCGCTCAGACCTCTATCTCACGCTGCTGCACAGTAACTTACGGGGCCCCGTTAAGATAGAGGTCTGAGCGGAACCACACTAGCGGATCATGTTTTGTGCCTGTGCGTTCGACGTGAGCACGTGACGGAGGCCAGCAGCCACGTCATCATACCACGGATATGCGAATGGAAAATACGGAATATAAATTTTAACACCAGATTGTTTAGAGAATATATACCTTCCGTATGTTCGCTACATCGCAGTCATTTCATTGGCTGAATAAGTGGGAGTGCCATGGAACATCTGATCATTGGTCATGGAGACCAAGTGACATAATGGCATGGCGACCGTCTCGTCGTATACCCAGTCTTCTATCGGTCAGGTAACCTGATGCAAGACTGAACGGGTACGCGGTACACAATCGATGCGTTTCTGGAGTGTTTCGGATACTTTTCTGATATAAATCGAACATGTAGCTGTCGTGTTACGGATGACGCATCTGATACCCCGAATGCCCCTTAATAATGTTGTGTTTGTTGACGAAATAATCTAGGAACCACATACGGAATCTAAGAGCATATCTAAATTCAAGATCATAACAACTCTCAACTTGCAGAGGTCTCACATTTCGCACGGGCTATACAGTGATATGAGAGACGCCTCAAACAATCTGGCTGACGTACTATGGACAGATAGCCATTTTTCTCGGTGTTTGCCAGCCACGCTATACGTCGGCATATACCTTGCAGCGAATACGCGATTCGATTCTTCGCTCAATTGTACTTGTCATTCAGGCAATGCCACTGCTTAGAGTGCCGTATCCATAAAATAATGTACCCAGCAGTTGCACCGGGAAGTTATCTTCAAGAGATGCACATGTAAATTATATTTCCACATCTTTCGGTAAACTTACTCATTGTCACCTTACAATTGTATGCGAAGCCACCTAAAATGCAAGAAAATACACATGAGACTCAGCAAGCGCCATGTGGCTTGCTGCGCGCACATGTAAAGTACCAAAGCACAAAACATTATCAAATCATAGCCTCGCCAGTTCATCTTGATATAACCAGTTGACAACCTTTTGTGTGGGGAGTAAATAATTTTGGGTAGTTTGCTTCTGCTTGGCCTCAACCTGCAAGGAAGGCACACGTCAGGTGAGAGAAACGTTTTCCCACTGGCCACAACCAAAAAATCATAGTGTTATGTCCACAACAATGTGCCTTGGTCGATGCAGCGAAGTGGCATACCTCGAATTCTTTTGCGGCGATGCGCAGGCTGACATTTTCCCGAATATCAAGCCAGAACAGCTCGAAGGGCGACAGTTCATAAAGGCTGGATCCAAGGCGTTGATCGACAAACATGAGTTCCAACTTGCCAGACTCCCTGGAGTTCAAAGTCCAAACCCGTCCAGAACCATCTTGATTTCATCTCAGAAGCAGGCTTTCTATTACAAGACATGACTGGTCAAGAAATATTCCGTGCTTGGCACGGCCTCGGCAAAAGGACAGCCGAAGCCATGTCCAACTTCCAACAAATATGTGCACTTCCAGAGTGGTCACCTTCTTGAGTTGCAGGAGCGAATGCACTGGCCCAGGGAAATGGCCCAGGGATGCACTTGCTTAGACACGGGGTTGCCCGAATAAGTGAAACACTCTGAAGGGCTGTTCAAAGCAAAGCTTTCCAAGTGTGGCGCAGTGCGTTAACTTGCATAAGGCGGCATTACCCAATGCGGTGTTCCCGCAAGCTGTGTACAGTAGCTTTCAACACACCTGCAGACCGCCCGAATAAGCCCAGCATGGACGAGGTTGTCTGGACCAAGAGCTCCCAAGTGCAGCGAGCTGAGCCCCTCTTTGCCGACGGTGGACTCCCAGAACAGGGGGTTGGTACACACGGCATTGCTTAAACTGGCTGTATACGTCGGGAAGGGGTATGCCTTCTCCTCGGGTTCGAACCACGGTGAAGGTTGGGGCAGGATCTGGAACCGGGGCTGATCGGGGAAAGAGATCACGCAGCCCGTGTGATAAGGCGAGGAGCACAAGGGTGTTTTCTTGAAGCATTCGTGATTGACCTGTGCAGAGGAAATGACAAATACCGATGAAACTTTTGGAAACAACACCTCGTGCCCCACGCAGTGCCACGTGGCAGACCGCGGATATCCGCGCGGTACAACCCGGAACACCAGTAGTGGCGTATGCACGTATACCCAGAGGGTTGGTCATGACAGCTGTCAACTCCTCACACCAAGCAAGCAGTGAACGAAGCACGTGCCACGTTGGGCGCCATGTGCTGCCGCGTCGCAGCCCTCTGTAGAGATGCTGCGCGTGCAGTAGGTGAAAGTTCATCTTGAGACGGTGGGCGCGTAAACGTGAAAGTAGCATGCTTCAAGAGTTAAACAGGCATTAATCTGTATCATACACGAGGGCAGGCCCACTCGTCTCCGAGGTCCAAACAAGCGCCGCGTGCGTAGGATAGCTGCAGCGCTTCAGAGTCGGGAGGCGTGAGCACCTGGCAACCCAATAGGTAGGCTGCCACCAGGTTGTGGAGAGGGGCTTCGTCGAAGTCTTCGACATCCTGCATGACGCACTGCGCTGCTAATGTTCCTCTTTGCTTCCCGCGCGTCTATGGGAAAATAACTTTCAGCATTGGTATAGCGTTTTTCACGTAGACGCTCAGAGGGAACAGAAATAAGAAGGCACCAGTCGAGATTGAATACCAGCGTTCAGTCTTAATCTTAAGTTGAAGACAGTGAAGCTTCGCAAATTTTCAGTGTGTGCTTAAACGAGAGTGCATGAGTAAAGTCCGCGGCATCGAAGCAACTCAACGCCACCTGTGAGGACAAGCCAGCCAATCCCGCAAGATTCCCATCCTGACTATCTGATAAGAAAGGACCTGAATTAAGCGGAGGAGATGTTGACTTCCTCGACCGTCTCCTGCAAGAATATATGGACGCCCGTCGTTGAAGTTATCGAGGTAGTGAAAAAACGCTTTGAAAATGTCGCTGTAAGCGGTTTCGAAGGCATCTCCGTCCACATCCTTACAAAACGCACTCAAAACATATCACTTTAGCATGTTTAAACAAAGCAGATATTGTCCAACAACGCCAAGCATCATAAGCTCCGTGGATATGCAACGGCAGAAGATTAAATTACAAGGAAGAGAGTTTCAATCACCTTGCGCAGAGCATTGGAGCGCATACTTTGAGAGGTACCCAACGTCTGGCGCGCGGGTAGCGTGAAATAATCAAGGATTCCCAAGTTATCAGCTGCGGACACACGGAAAACCGCCCCGGTACGTCCAAAAGATTCCTCTTACTCGAGCGTTTCATGTGGTTGCAGGGGAAGAAAAGACAGATAACGCAGAAAACGGCAAAGCAAACCCAGGTAAGACTTAAGTTACCACTCTTAGACGTGTTTCGTCTCTCTATTACCTGCATGAGAGAACGCAGGCTCAAGAGATATAGTAGACGTTCAGTCCAGGATGTCCTCATGAACACGAACGACTTAGAGTAAGTGAGCGAGCTGATTATACCTGATATAACTCCTGATTATACCGATACTTTGGGGAGTAAATTCTGCAACTTCCATTATAGCAGCCAGCTTGGACGGCAATTACATCCTTGATTTGACCCTCTATCTGCTGCATAGATATGTTGCCCTCCAAGTCCGCCAAATCGGACGTCACAGTCGGATGGACATAGAAGACGTCGGCGTTTGCTGCGTCTTGTTGGTCTAAAAGTGAGCAGCTATGCCATCTTGTGGATTGGAATGCCTTCCTCACACCAAGGGGACTGCAATACGGTATTTGCTCCTTGTCCTCAAATGCGTAGCAAGCGTACCACGATTCGGGTTCATCGTAATCGATTTCATCAAGTGCGCCTGTAATCCTGATAACAAGCGGAAGCGATAATTCTCGTTACAGCTATAATATTATCTGGAAAACAGCGCACAAGAGAGATCGCAATATCGGCGGGGAACGAGAAGTTGCGCTCACATATGCATGTCGTGCCCAGATCAGTCGAGTGGGCCAGAACTGCTCCAGTTGTAGGAGCGCGGATAGAACTTCACGCCCGATTATGTAACATCGCAATTGTCATACGCTCAGCAAATAATACAACCAATCGCTACAGCAGTTTAACAATGACCATACAACAGTACAATTGCGATGCTCGCTCGAACACAGTCGGAATACGCCCTCACTCGACTGACTCTTATTAGCTACGGTATTTCAATCTAGTACATATATCTTGTTTGTATTTCGTTCTGACCATCGCTTCTCGTCTTGTTCATTTGATTTTTCGTCCCTGAAACTCGTAAATAATAATAACAAAACTTTACGTAATAGAGCCTAATAAAACTTAAAAGAAAAGAAAACGAACTTCAGTTTCAAACGAGTTTGCGCATGATTCTTGATTGATGATACGACAGGCACAGCCGAGCGAGGGAGCGACAGGCGTCACAGGCGACGCGACGGACACACGTGACGAAAGATCCGATCCTAACGTTACTCTTGCTGTGTCATGTCATAAGATAACGTGTCACAAGATATCCTAACGTAAGATCAAAGATGCTGTCATGTCATCTCATGTTTCATGTCTACAGTATCACTATGTCTGTCTGATATGATATGATGTGACTGAGAGTTTTCTGATCTGTGACAGGTGACTGGAAGTATGACAGTCACCGGGAACCGATCTGAAAACTGAGGTTTTCTAATCGGTCGGAGGCCATAAGAGCCGTCTCAGTGACTGAGAAGGCTTCTTGCCGTGTTCTGGTTAACTGTGTGGAAGGCAGCGGCCGAGTTTCCATTACAAATGTGTCATTTGTCGGCTCTGTAGCCGTAGCCGATTAGAAAACTTTTGGGACATGCCCTTAATCGTTCGGCAGCCGGGCCCCGCCTTGGGGCTCCCGGGGGGTAAATTAATTTAAGTCACGTCATGTTTGCGCGTGTTTTCATGTTTGCGGGTGTCGAGACCTGTCTCAGACTCTCTGTCTCGTGGCTGCTGTCTCTGTCTCGCGTCTCGCGATGTCTTGCGTCGGCGCGGCGGCGCGTCGTGTCGCGTCGTATCGCGTCGCTTCGCGTGTCATGGTCATTTCGTTCATGTCATGTCATTGTCATTCGTGTTGCTGGATGTGACACCCCGTGTGTGTCACAGTCCTCTGTCTGTACTAGTACTCCGTACAGTACGGCTGTCACAGGTTTAGGGTTTCCGGCTTAAGCCGAGCGACACTAAATCTAACTTCTCTTCTTATGTTATCTTAAGTGTAAGCATTCCGTGTTATCAGCACCTGAATATATAGTCGGCACTATATATCCCACAGGTTATCGTGGTGCGCCAGGCACCTTCCACTACTTTTGATTGCATGAGTGGCTAAGCCACTCCGCTTGGTGGGGCGTTGGGGGCCCAATTTGATGTCGTGATTTTCGCAGTTGCGGTCGAGAGCTAGCGGTTTACGGGCGGATTAAATTTGGTATCGTTGCAACGTTCGCCTACCTGGGATTAATTTGTATTGTCCGCGTTGGATTTTACTCGACTGAAACTTGATCAATTTTTGTCGTGGGATTCCTTGGCCGCCGCGTTCCGATCTTGCAATTTCACAGTTACGGCTTCCTTAATTATCCGTTCCGACGCTGCATCGTACGGCTCTCGACCATCGCTTTTCTGTATTCTCCGACATCGGCCCTCTACCCCGACGCTCCCACCTACTGGATTTTCGTCATGAGCGTAAATTCTCACGTCACTCCTCCCTTGGGGGCCAATAATCGCATTCGCCTAGACACGATTTTTTCACGCGACGTCGGGTCTCGCTATAGACCGACGCCAAATTCTCCGGCTGTCAATCTCACGGCTCCGGACCGGACTCGAGCTGCGGCTGTCCAGAATTCCACTTGGGATGTCGACATCATCAAGAGGATCTCTCGCGACGCCTTGGGCTCCAGGGAGGACACCTTTCATGGAGATGAAGTACGCCGTAACACGCTCTGGACATCTATTGTGAAGTCCTTGCAGCGCGCGTTCGCAGAAGGACCCCAACAACGCCGCTCTTTTTGATTTGGCGGACACGCAAAAGGAGGTCAACGCCATCTTCAATGCCATCCTCTTCTCGACTTTGACATCGTTGACTTCTCCTAGCTCACCCGCGCGGCGTTGGGTTGAGGCCTCGGGACGGGCTTCGCCTCAGGATGGCAAGCGTGCCCTCCTCGAGGTCACCAAGAGGTTGATCCCTCGCGTGGTTCGACCTCTTGGACATTACGAGGAGCTTTGCTCCATTTATTTCGACGACAAGAAGGACCCCGACCCTCTTATTCAAGATTTCGACGCATGCCTGACTGCTATTGGCAACGGCGCCTCTGGGCCACTCGACGACATGATGGCCAAGAAGCAACTTCTGGCTTCACTCGACCCCGAGTTCTACGACAAAGTGATTACCCCGCTTCGTCTCGACGTTGAGTTGGCCAAGGTCGAGCTCGAAGACATCTACGCCCGCGTCCTCGAGGTTTGGGATGCCAACGCCGGCAGGAAGAAGCACGTGCCCTTCGTGGACAAGTCCAACGTGTCGTACTCTGGTCTACCGTCCGACGTTGACGTGAAGGCCTTGATCAAGGAGTTCCAATTCCACATCGACGCCGCCAACAGGGTTCTTGCAACGCTCTCCGACGAGGATGCGCACGACGAGCCGACGACTAGGTGGCCGGCTCCGACTACGGGCAAGCCTACGGGCAAGCCAGGTGTGCACTTTCCACCCTCCTCCTGGTGTGACCGCCAGAACCGTCGGGGAGATGGGAAGTTTCACGGCCGAAAGCGTGATTGGCAACAGCGCTTTGCCGTTTCGCCCCTTCCCAAGGGCGGGAATTGGCCGCAAGGCGTCCGACGCCACAACAACGACAAGAAGAATTACGGCATGCACTCCGTCTCCTTCCACGTCCTCTCCAAAGCATTTGTACCGGAGTGTGTCCGTTGCCCTCCGGGATTTTGGCATGACTCCGCGAATTGCCCCACCGCAGACATCAAGTGCGACGAGTGCGTGATTGAGCAAGCCGACGACGCCGACGGCCTCGTGTCCGCCTTCCAGACTGCCTTCGACACTGAGGACGACACGGCCTTTGCTCGCCTCTGTGCCCAACATGATCATCCCTTGGTTCGGCAGGACGAGGAGCCCTTCACGTTCTCCGAGGACTTTGACGTGGGACTCCGTGCACAGTACGCGGGATTAACGCCCACCCAACCCTCACTCCTTGCTACCCGCGTGCACGAAGCACGCACCGCTCTCCGCGAGCTCAAGCAGGTGGTTGGTGGTGCTGAGTCCGACACTCAGCACTTTCCAATGGTCCACTTCGGTTCGGCCACGCCCTCCGTGATCGACGATGCCGTCGTGGAGCATGAACCGGAAGTGGCGATCGAGACCGAGAAGGACGCGTTAATTCACCCGAAGCAGTTCATCGACGGTGAGCCGCCCTTCGAGAAGTCTTTTATGGACAGCATGTCTGTGCGATTGGGCTTCTTTGAGCCCGCCCCAGAGGTGTCAGCTAATTCCTTCAATACCCTCCCTCCGTATATTTCTTCCACGCATGATTCCGCTAGCGTGGCTGGCACGGAGTCCGACGGCGGGGACTTGCATGATGCCGTCCCACCACCCGCTCCACGGGTTGGTGGTGTACGGGCACCTTCGATCGGCACATTCCTCACGGCAGCAGCACTCCCTGCTATGTTTCTGTGCGTGAGCGTCGCCTTGATCGACACCGTCACCGCCACTGCACTTTGTGATGTGGAGATTGCTCCACGGTCGGTGGTGTACGGTGCCTGCTCTGGTTATCAGAATGGCACAGTGGGCTACTTCACTGACCCCGACCTTCTGGACACTGGAGACTGGACCGGCTGACTTCTACAACATCTTCAATCTGGACTCTGACGGCTTCGGCATCTACAGTCTGAACTTTCAATTTGGGAACTACAACAACTACAATCTTTGTGAACTCTGCTTTGTGGACCACTTTCGAAGTGGCTAGGGTTACTGTTAGAAGCCTAGTAGCACAACTAGATCTGTATCACGGGCACAGCAGCCTTCAGTGTGTAGTGCTAGCTAGAGATTTGGGACCGCCCTGGCCAAGAGCACAGGCCCCCACTAGAAAGTTGTTTCCACCGCTTGAGAAGGTGTGTTTTGTTTCACCTAACAATCTGCCTGTTCCACCCTAACTCTTCCTCCGTAATAGTACAGGGTGGTGTGCTGGATGTGACACCCCGTGTGTGTCACAATCCTCTGTCTGTACTAGTACTCCGTACAGTACGGCTGTCACAGGTTTAGGGTTTCCGGCTTAAGCCGAGCGACACTCAATCTAACTTCTCTTCTTATGTTATCTTAAGTGTAAGCATTCTGTGATATCAGCACCTGAATATATAGTCGGCACTATCTATATATCCCACAATTGTCACCAGATTCAGGGGAAAAGTGATATAGATATATAGGTAATATATCACTGATTCCGCAGGAATACCAGAGAACAGGTGGTGGCACAATCGGTCTAAGCTGCATAAGATAAAATAATTGAGTGTTTTATCGGTGCGAGTCGGGCGATCGGTACCGGGACGAATGACAGATGACAATTGCAGGTCACTCAAGGCGAGGGGTGAAACGAGGAGAGACCAGAACCCCCCCGATACAGTGGGGGGAAAGTCTGTTCTCCCATGACACCACCTCACCCCGAAGGAGTGAGTGGCCATGCAAAGTCCATGCAAACCCTAATCCCTAACCCAATGTTACTCGAGAGTGTCTAGGCCGAGGGGGCCTTTTTCAACCTAGCTAGCAGCACATCCGTGCATAGGGCGTTGCCCAAACATCTAGCATCCACTGGCTAAGGCAAGAGTTGCAAACTGTCTAGGGCTTGGGCGACACAATGTCGGGAATCCACGGGGTCTCTCTGAAGGCGGGCCACGTGAAGTCCTCCTCCTCGTGCACTCCAGATGCAGAGAACGCCGCATGCTGAAATCTGTATAGGCAGCCCTTACCGGGAGTCCCGGTGCAGGCCCCTATGACAGATTCCTAGGTAGCCAACACTGGACCTGTGACTGATCCGTAAGCCCGTGCTGTGACACATCAAGGTGTCAAAGGTAGCTAGGACCGAGACCGTTCCGACTCCGTGACCGTTCCGGGTATATCTAGCTTAGGGTTTATTTCTTATACGAGTTTATCTATATTGGTTCACTGACTGTCTGATATCTTGAACCGGGATATTCTAGTAGGTCGTGGACCCATTCCACGCTATATTCCACAACTAGTTTGGCCATGATTGGCTAAAGCAGCCGCTTGGAGAGGTGGTGCGCGACGGCGCGTTTGGGGACTCACGTGAATTTTGAGATGAGCTGTTTGCGGTGAGCGTCTTTGAGCCGCAGCTATGGGGGTTCGACCTGGACCGGGCCTAGTCGACGCAATCGGTTCATTTACGGTATTACGCTTGCCCTGATCCCGCTTGCTGCCGATTTTTGGGTTGGTGGCTCGAGCACCTTCGACCTCGACGGCGTCTTCCAGTGCCCCTCGCTCGCATGGCTCTACCGCTCCTTCCGTGACTTTGGCGTCGCATCTTCCCCACGACATTACCCGAACGCGCCCCGGCGTACCACCTCCCATCAGGCTTTCAGAGTTATGGTGTTACCACCAGAGCAAAGAAGTCCCTCACGAGGGACAGCGACATTGATGCCTCACTGAGGCTTATCGACGGGGTTCGGAACAGCCCGACGGTGCGGACACCGACTGTTCCGACCCCCAACCCTGCTTCGAACGAGGACGCCGACGTGGCCATTAGGCGTTACTTGCAGGAGCAGGCGAAGCTGACCGACGAGATCTACAAGGCACGTCTTCATCGTGCCTATGCCAAGAGCGTCCGCGAGGACGTTCTTGGTGACAAGAAACACCATTTCCGCGGTACGGACGACGCTGGCCTTCTGTCCGACCTGGTGGTGCAGCTACGTACGGAGTTCGAGTCGGCTGGGCTGGAGCTGAAGTCCTTTGATCTCGACGACCCCCTTACCCCGGTTGTGAGCCGGGTGAATGGCCTTCTGTACGACGTGCTGGCTCTCGTGGTGGAGAAGCACAGCAACGCGTATGTCTGGCTCACGGGTACGGATGCCTCCTCTGACCGAGATGGCCGGCGGGCTTTGGTCGACATTATCAAGGGCTGCGCGTACCGGTGGCGCTGCGGGAGTCACATCAGGAGGAGCATGCGGCCTTACGTTACCCCGCAAACGTAGACCCGCAGCCGATTTTGGCGCGAGAACAACGTTTGGTGCGGGATAACAAGGCCTCCGACTGGACACCTACGGAGGCTACGCGTAAGCTAAGCCTGTACACCAGGCTTGACCCGGCGTTCTACGCTGCGGTTAAGGTGCGCTACCCCATGACTGCTGACTTGGCTCATGTCCCGTTGGCCTCGCTCCGCTCCATGGTGGTAGAAATCTACCAGGCTTGGGCTCAGACTGACACGGGCAAGGCGGCTTTTGGCGCGAACGGCATCTCCGCGCACCTCTCCAGCAGCGAGTACGACGCCCTCCTCGTGAAGATCACGGAGCTGAAGGACTTGGTACAGCGGCAGCACGGGGAGGGCGCTCCGGTGGTGCGGCAACAGCGGGTGCAGCAGCGGCGGCAACAGCAGCAGCGTGCGCAGCATCCGAAGGGATTCCGTATGGGGCAACACAAGGCGCCGCCCGTGGGGTTCGACCGGGACGACCAGCGAGCGAAGCCGTTCTGCGGCAGGTGCAAGAAGGCGGGCAAAGGTGAGAGCTACTGTTGGATATACCCCTAGGACTCGGGATATATTCACTCAGTGAAGGTTTTCTCAGAATGTATTAAAGCTGATAACCCGTTATATGGGCATAAACAGTTAGGGTTCGGGTTCGGGTGACAGTCATAAACACTACTACGGGAAGAGTCACAAAAGTGAGCGGTGTGACAATTCCAGCACACCACCTAGTGTGGTGACCGGCCAGCCGAAGTTGAAACCTGTGAACAAACACCATCTAGAGCGGTGAAAACTGAGTTCTAAGGGAAGGCCTGTCCTTTCTGGCAGGGCTGTTCCCAGTCAAGAGTTGCATTTCTGAAATCCGGCCCGTGATCGGACCCCTCTGCACATACAGCTACTGTCAATTTCACTGTGCAGGAGCGGCATGATTAACTTGCTAGCCACTAGTGGCTACTGCCCGGTGGGAAAGTACTATTACAAGCACTTTACTAAAATTGCGTGATATCTTATATACTTGGTGATATGGGTCGTTTCACATCTTTGAAAATTCATTTACGACCCTTTTTAATTTCCCAAATGACTCACACGTGCCGTTATCAAGTTTAGGTTGGTGTATTTATAGCATACTTTTAGGGTGTGAAAAGCCAGAAAATAATTAATTTCTGAACGAAAGTACTGTCACAAGTACTTTCGACTAGATGTGTTATTAGGTGCTGTTAATGGGCCTAGGATGTCGAGTAAAGCGGTGCCCAACATTATTGGGACCTTGTTCGAACGTGTGCTACGTTACATGCTATTATGATACCGGTTGGGGCTCAAATCACGTGGTGATGTGGGCCGCGCTCATCAAATACAGAAAAAAATCGTGATTTTCATAGTCACCGTCCATATGGTGCACGCCATGTGTGGGTGCATGGTGACCGCATATGTAAATGTATAGAGCTCGTTAACAATCCTAAAATTCGATATACTACCATAGATGAGTGTCCTTTGAGTTGAGGGGTTTAATCCATGTTTAGCTTGCACAATTTATGGCATTCCTCCCAAGCGGAATGCTGGTCACAGACTCCACAATAATGCCAGTTTGGCCACATTCAAACCCAAACCCAAATTGCCATAACTGCCTCGATATTGCGAGGAACCCGGTCTTTTTTGTCGCATGCATGGTCATTTAGGTCGCTGTCGCAAGAAATCTTTCTGTCGCACGTCAAAAATTCCGAATCTTCTGAAAAAACCGGAAACGGGCAGTCGTTCCCTTAAAGGGACGATGCAAGATTTCACAAAAAAAGGTTGGGGGACGAAATGACATCGTCATCGGAACACTGTCAAAACTGCTCAAAAATTTTCCACATCACAAATTTTGATGTTCAGCGTCGTCACTCGCCTTTGGAAGATACACCATCCCCCCATCGACTATTTTTCGACCGCCCGATCGAATCGTCGACCGAACGATCGGACAGTCAGATGACAGATGCTTGAAGAAGGGCATCTTCAAGTTGTCGCAAGGATCTTGAATACAACACAATCCTACATCAACTAATTTTCGACCGATCGATCGAATCGTCGACCGAACGATCGGACTGTCCGATCTCGCGTGCTAACGGATACGTTTCCGCAGACAAGATCTTGAAATTGTCGCAGCGATCTTGAATATACTCCAATCCTACATCAACTAATTTTGGACCGATCGATCGAATCGTCGACCGAACGATCGGACTGTCGGGTCTCGCGTGCTAACGGATACGTTCCGAAGATAAGATCTTGAAATTGTCGCAGCGATCTTGAATATACTCCAATCCTATATCAACTAATTTTCGACCGATCGATCGAATCGTCGACCGAACGATCGGACTGTCGGATCTCGCGTGCTAACGGATACGGTTCCGAAGACAAGAGCTTTAAGTTGTCATAGCGATCTTGAATACAACACAATCCTCCATCAACTAATTTTCGACCGATCGATCGGACCGTCGACCGACCGCCCGATCAGTTAAAACACAGAAATCCGCTCGATCGATCAGAAATCCGCTCGATCGATCAGAAATCCGCATTGGAAATCGAATCTTGGGGTTGTCACAAGAAGTGTCGCATAGTCGCAAGACTGTCGCAAGGATCTAGAATGTAGAAGATCCACTCGGGATACGATACTCACTCGATCCTCGTAGGTCACATCTTGAACAACTACAGTATCCTTAAGCGGCCGTCAACCCGTCATTCCGAAGCGCCGACAACGACCAACGGACCTGTGTATTCCTGTTTTCTGTTTTTTTGTTTGACTGTATTAGTTTCTGAATAGCGCACTGTTTCCTGAAGTCCTGTCTGCTCCGTTTTTTTTTTGTACTTTGTTTCTACGCTGGGATTGCGCGCTTCCGATCTCCGTCCAACGCTCATGCTCTGAGCGCGATGTGCTTTTTGCAGGATCTCGTGCGTTAAACGACGGCGACTAAAGTCCTGGCTGCTGGCTCCCTTTTAATATTTTGTTTTGACTTTGGTAGTGCGTCAATTCCTTCGGGAATTTTGCAAGCCGACTCCCATTTCTGCACTTTAGCGTGCAGTCGCTTACAGCAATTCGTGCGTTGTCGGCGACTGGCGCACTGTCTCCCTTTCCGAACTTCGTTCGTTTTTATGGAGGGAGTGCTTGGAGCCCGTTGGGCATCTTGCCCGTCGGGTTGGGTTCGATTCCCAACACCTCTGCTGACTGGCGTGCTGTTTTTTTGCAGGATAGCATGGGATTTCGGCGTCAGCAATGCTGTCTTTTTTTTGTATTGCCTTTTTGCAGTTACGATGTGTGAGCTATTTTCCTGATGACTATCCTGACCTGTACTAATTTACAGATCTGTGCCCTCAGGAACTCTGTTTCGCCGTCTGTCGCACTGGATGGAGCTGCACGCATGTCGGCCGAGTTCGAAGACTGTTATTGCCTACTTTAGGATAGTTGAATTGTTTAATTCTATCACATTTAGTTTTAGTCTGCTTGTTCGTTCTTGCTACATGCTTTTACATTGTAATAATAGTATATGTTGGATTGGATCAAATTCCTGTTTGCATCCTGCAGTGTTCACGTGAAGAGTGTGCTCTGATATTGTAATAATATAGCATATTAACACTGTGCAAAATTCCTGTTTGAAACAATAAACCTATTATTCGTCTGTGTGTTTTACCACTGGTTTGTTTTCGAATTTTTTTAATAAATTTCTGATAAATTTTTGCGACAAAATACCCCCTAGAAGTCTATTTTGTCGCAGCTGCGACAAAATAGACCAGCAGTGACATTTATGTCGTACCTGCGACAAAACGATCTGCGACAAAAATGACAATCAATGCGACAAAAATGATCCGCTACCATATTGCGATCCTTGTGAGTTATAAATTGATGTATATATCAATCATATCGATCTTAACATTAGTGCATGACCGTACAAGTATCACACCGCTTGCAGAACCGATTTGGATCAACCCTACTATTAAACAATAGATTTCCAGACACACTGCCACATTTAATTTCAGGAAAATTAATTTTGGAGCCTAATTACTCCAACTGCACGATTTTTTTATTTCCGACCTTCTTAAACTTCAATGTGAACACGTAGAGGCCACTATGTTCCCACTCAGAAAGTCAGAATGATAGCAGCGCACATTCCTAACATATTACACACTCAATGGTTACTCTGGTAAGATAACATAAAAGTAGGGTCTTGCTATGGTGTTTCGATCAAGGTCCAAAAAATGGGTCTCGTAGTCCACAACATCGTTACAAATCATCTCCGAGCGATACTCGGTACAAGGGTGCCCATTGGGAGAATCCATGCCATGCTACTTGTGTATGCGTACTAGTACGTTGTCTGCTAGGCCCTGAACTCTCTTCAAAACTCAAATATGCACCTTAGACATCGTTCGGGGTCCCAAAAAATGGGTCTCGTAGTCCACAACATCGTTACAAATCATCTCCGAGCGATACTCGGTACAAGGGTGCCCATTGGGAGAATCCATGCCATGCTACTTGTGTATGCGTACTAGTACGCTGTCTGCTAGGCCCCGGACTCTCTTCAAAACTCAAATATGCACCTTAGACATCGTTCGGGGTCCCAAAAAATGGATCTCGTAGTCCACAACATCATTACAAATAATATCCGAGCGATACTCGGTATAAGGGTGCCCATTGGGAGAATCCATGCCATGCTACTTGTGTATGCGTACTAGTACGCTGTTTGCTAGGCCTTGAACTCTCTTCAAAACTCAAATATGCACCTAAGACATCGTTCGGGGTCCCAAAAATGGGTCTCATAGTCCACAACATCATTACAAATCATCTCCGAGCGATACTCGGTATAAGGGTGCCCATTGGGAGAATCCACGGCATGCTACTTGTGTACCCTAACCTACCATAAGATCGCTTAGTTTAAACACAGTTGTAGGGCCGGGTTTAACCCGCAACTTATCATACATGCCATCATGTCATCAGGTTTATTGTTGCATACATGATAAGATGCGATATATAGTTATGATTTGAGTGATCACCAGCTTGTCCATCGGCCAATGTGTGCTTTCAAAAAATTCAAAAGGTCAGGACACTATCTTAGCAACTACAAAACAATGGAATGTAACAAAAAATGCTAACCCCTTGGCTTCTAGCATCCATTGAGAAGGCTACAAGTGGAAAGCCGACCAATGGGGCATAAGACAACTCAGTTTAGGTCCTTACGGGACCGGGATATGATTGGTAGCCCCCCCAAATAATGGGAAGACCCCTAAAAGAATTATGCCGTGAAAGTACTTGTGACAGTACTTTCGGCGTCGAAAGTACTATTGCCAGTACTTTCGGGCAGTAGCCACTAGTTGGCGGTGGCACTGCTGTGCCAGCCCGCAGCACAGCCATGGTGCCGTGAATTGAAGTTGTCGATGCCGTGATTGAATCATTCGTAGAGCCACAGAAGAAATCTGAAAGGTCTCGATCGTCGTGCGAGGGATCTTCCCCGTCCTCCTCGTCAGTAGTCGGGCCCGGTGAGTAGTCCGGTGACGGTGGGGCATCCCAATACAGCGGTGGAGGGGGCGGGTGTACCGGGATATAAAGCCCGATCGGCGCATTGTGAAGCCCCTGCCGAGCACGGTGCCGGCCGTGCCGGCGCGGCGGAATAGCAGCCGGTGCCGCAGAAGTGAATGCAGGCTCGCTGGTGGTTGCCTCGGCAGCACCACCGACCTCCAGGCCGGTGTGGTCCGGTGCACATGCCTCGCCAAGAGTGGCAGCCGAGATTGGCGCCGCGGTGGCGCAAACACAGAAGAATGCACACACCATCACCGCAATTGCCGAAGAGCGGCCAAACCCCCAAGGCGGCGCACCGCATCCCCGACGACATGCTAGAGGCCGCGGGACCGCATCCTCGCCGTCAATAGGGTCATACCCAGCTGCAGACCCGTCCGCGTCGCCGTCGCAAGAGTTGGTCTCCAACTCGGCGTGCATGTACCGCATCGCCAAGTCCTTGCCCTCAGCCGTGATCGAGAGTCCCTCCATCCGCGCGATCCGGTCCGCAAAGCAGAGATCAGGCTCGTGCGCGTGCATGGGGTCCACCGGCATCATGTCACCGACGTCGGGCGCCTCCGACTCGTCCGGGTATCTAAACATGCGTGATTGCCGTCGGCGGTGGCGCCGGCGGTGCGTCCTCGCGGACATGCGTGCAAGCGGCAGCCGAGATGCCTTCTGCCGCACCACCCACTGTGAAGCCCCCCATGTGGGTGGCAGGCTGGCAGTAGGATAGGAAGTCCTGCAACGCACCGTCCTCCCGCTCCGGCTCGATCGAGCCCGAAGGCACACGCCGAAACGCCGTCGAGCATCTCCGGCTTACGAGGTGTTAGTATTAGGCCGTTCCGTCCGGCCGCTCGGGCCCCTGCGGCCCGAGGGGCCCAAACATTCTTAACATTCTAAGATTTAGCAAATTAGGGCTCCCATACTTAAGCCCATACTTAAGGAGTGTAACGCGTCGGTCCGCGTCGACGCATACGTTTTCCCATACTTAAGAAAATTTTATTTTTTCTTCATACTTAAGGAATATACACTGACTCCCCCCTCCCCCCCCTAACCAGACACTCAGGGGGTATAACCCAGTCGTATGCGAGTGTCAAACGTGCGTCAGAGAGACGAACCTAACCACAGAGCTTGACAATCGTATACGATTGTCAAACGTGAGTCAGGCAGTAACCCTGTGATGATGCCATGCGCGACAGTCACAGTGGTGTGTAGATCATTACACTTACCCCGTGTCTATATAGAGTATTCCTTTCATTATAAAAAATCATTTTTCATGGTACCTTAGCATACCATGCCTACGTTTTTAGGTCTATACGGGCTATTATATAGAAATTATTAATGAACACGCGATACACAGTTCTGACAATCGTACACGATTGTCAGAACTGTTTCCCAAACGAATTTTGTAATTGGTTTGTTGTTAGTAAAAAAATACACCGAACCCCACAACAATAATATGGGGGTCGAACAGGTTTTGAAATCTAACGTAGAGCAAAATGACAGATGTAAAAAATCTGAAGTCAAGCATTCCAAAAACTGATATCTGAAATCTAACGTAGAGCAAAATTAGCAAAAAGAAATCTACAAAGATAGCAAAATTTTAAAATTGGAATCCCCCTCCCCACTCAAACGGAAACTCAGGATCCCAAGTCGGTATCCCCCACTCACTTACCCACTTTTTCGGGACCAGGAGTGAGGGCAAGATTTTTTTTAAAAAAACCCTCTATTATAATACAAGCTGCAGATACAAGCTGGTAGTCCTCCCCCCGGCCCCCGACTTCATTTCCAAACTCGAGTCCAAGTCGGTAGGGGGGAGGGGGGGCTCGTAGTGGAAGTGGGCGAGATTTTTTTTAAAAAAGCTCGTCTTATTGTTATAAGTAAAATAAAAATTATAATCCGTCACAATAGTCTGCTTCGTACTTGCTAGCTATTCTATTGCAAGGAAACTCCACGACAACTGCATCAATCGAATGTCGGAGTGAATGCGCATCAAAGCCGGGTAGAGGCTATAAATTGACTTCTGAACTGGTCTGACAAGTTTTGGCGTAACATCGATTTTCCTGCGAATCCTGCGATATCTCGTGCGAATAAACACTGAGGCAGCGACTACGCCAGGCTCGGACACAGTTTTGACAATCGTGCACGATTGTCAAAACTGACCACGACGTCAGGCTCGGACTAGCTTTTGACATTCGTATACGATTGTCAAAGCTTGCGACTACGAAAGGGGGCCGGACCTAGCGCCCAAGCTTCACAATCGTATACGATTGTCACGCGTGAGTCACCGGGGGGCCGGACCTAGCGCCCAAGCTTCACAATCGTATACGATTGTCACGCGTGAGTCAGGGGACCGGTCAAAGCTTGCGACTACGGCAGGCTCGGACTCAGCTGTGACAATCGTATACGATTGTCAAAGCTTGCGACTACGGCAGGCTCGGACTCAGCTTTGACAATCGTATACGATTGTCAAAGCTTGCGACTACAGCAGGCTCGGACTCAGCTGTGACAATCGTATACGATTGTCAAAGCTTGCGACTACGGCAGGCTCGGACTCTGCTTTGACAACCGTATACGATTGTCAAAGCTGGCGACGTTTTTTAAAGTCTAATTCTTGAGTCTGTATAGAACAGCTGGGTTTGACAATCGTATACGATTGTCAAAGCTGGCGACGTTTTTTTAAGTCTAATTCTTGAGTCTGTATAGAACAGCTGGGTTTGACAATCGTATACGATTGTCAAAGCTGGCGACGTTTTTTTTATTTTTAATTCTTGTCTGTATAAAGGCTGGGTTTGACAATCGTACACGATTGTCAAAGCTGGCGACGTTTTTTTTTTGTGTCTAATTCTTTCAAAGTCTGTAGAAAAGCTGGTTTTGACAATTGGTTGCGAATTTCAAAGTTGACTAAACTTCACTATATTATGTGCGGAATGCAATCTTCATGCATACATTCTTCGAAAAATTTAGCACGGTTTTGCCCCATTCTTTTTATTTTTTAGGTTATTCATGCATACATTCTTCGAAAATTTTAGCACCGGTTTGCCCCATTCTTTTTTATTTTTAAGGTTATTCATGCATACATTCTTCGAAAAATTTAGAACCGGTTTGGCCCATTATTTTTTTATTTTTAAGGTTATTCATGCATACATTCTTCGAAAATTTAGCACCGGTTTGCCCCATTCATTTTATTTTCTTAGGTTATTCATGCATACATTCTTCGAAAAATTTAGCACCGTTTACCGTTTGGGGGCATTCATGGGGTTGCAGGCTTTTTTGGGGTCTAACGTCTAAGTCTTTCAGAGTCTGCGGAAAAGCTGGTTTTGACAATCAGATTGATATTCAGATTTTTACATCTGTCATTTTGCTCTACGTTAGATTTCCATTTTTCAAATTTTGCTAATTTTGCTCTACGCTAGATTTCAGATTTCCTTTTTTGGAATGCTTGATTTCAGAGTTTTTACATCTGTCATTTCGCTCTACGTTAGATTTCCTTTTTTCAAATTTTGCTAATTTTGCTCTACGCTAGATTTCAGATTACATTTTTTGGAATGCTTGATTTCAGATTTTGTACATTTGTCATTTTGCTCTACGTTAGATTTCAAAACTGGAATTAAAGGGTCTTCAGGAACCCATTGGGCTTGTTGTAACTGGCAGTCGCGAAACGTAAAAGTATCGAAAGGCCATATCCAATACTGCAATATTCCAATATTGGGCATACTGGTGAGGTAGTCTAAGGTGCGGGTTGTGGTTCTATGTGACGAACACAGGTGTGTGCAAATGACCTCCGGTTACGACTCCTCCAATATATATATTCTAAAACTCTGAACCTTGGACGCCCCGATATGTCTATGTGAAGCACACCTGACACCCAGACTCACGTGTGACAATCGTATACGATTGTCAAGCAGGTGCACTAGGTCCGACAACCAAACTCACGTGTGACAATCGTATACGATTGTCAAGCTCTGTCGTTGGGTTCGACTCCCTGACGCACGTTTGACACTCGCATGCGACTGGGTTATACCCCCTGAGTCCCTGGTCAGGGTGGGAGGGGGGAGTCAGTGTATATTCCTTAAGTATGAAGAAAAATTTAAATTTTCTTAAGTATGGGAAAACGCAGGCGTCGACGCGGGCCGACGCGTTACCCTCCTTAAGTATGGGCTTAAGTATGGGAGCCCTATTTTGCGAAATCTTAGAATGTTAAGAATGTTTGGGCCGCTCGGGCCGCTCAGGCCACTGCGGCCCGAGCGGCCCCAGCGGGGAAAAAAGGTTATCGAGGAATAGAAAAGTGCAAAATGGGGAATAGAAATTTCAATCTGTTTTTGGGGAATAGATGATATGTCACATGTAACCATTAATTAATTCAATCGAGCGCCAAAAAAAAAAAAAATCAAGCAGTTTGACTAGCGTACTCGGTTACCCGGAGGTACAAGCGCAAGCGGTTCAGCGTGTGCAATATTTTGCGTCTGGCACACCCCCTTCTTCTAAACAATTTTTTGCATGTAGCATGAAACATAATTTTTTCCACCATTCGATTCTAAAGCGTTTGTATTCATTAGGTGAATACCTTTCGTTTGAGCTATCGATTGGCCCCATCCGCAACCGCATCAGCTTAGCCTTCGCGACTGGCAGCTAAGTTGGTGCGGTGTGAGATGGTTTCAACCACTTGCGGCTTTGCATAATAGGGGTTTTCGTGAGAATCTTCTCACGAAACTTGGCAGTGATATTGTTCATATCAATATCAGTGCACCCTCAAGAGCATATGGCAAGCCGTTGAGTATATTAAAGACGGCCGCGTG
Source organism: Cymbomonas tetramitiformis (assembly GCA_001247695.2). Taxonomy (NCBI): domain Eukaryota; kingdom Viridiplantae; phylum Chlorophyta; class Pyramimonadophyceae; order Pyramimonadales; family Pyramimonadaceae; genus Cymbomonas; species Cymbomonas tetramitiformis. Next base: position 26,248 of record LGRX02001913.1, read on the forward strand.
CTGGCATGATGCCTTTTGGGTTTGAAACCCAAACCCAAACATGCCAAACAGCGAAGGGCTTCCCGTGAGTTCCAGCGCACGTAACTTTGCAAAATATAATGATAAGATGCATATATTTCACTTTCCTGAAGTGCAAGTTTTGCGATAGCTTGTGCGCGAAGTTAACATATTATTTCTTTGACCCAGATTTATGAGTTTGTATATCACGCTAAAATCTGTGTCAAAGAAATAGTAATACCATTTTGCGCACAGACTTTCTTAGACCTTGTGCTTCGAATATATCAAAGATAATTATCTTGGCAATATTTCTACGCAGTTACGTGCGCTAGAACGCACGGGAAGCCCTTCGCTGTTTAGCATGTATTGGGTTTGGAAACATTCGAACCCAAGCCCAATAGATCTGCCAAAGAAATAAATTGATGGTTTTGCCAACAAGTTATCTCAAACCTTGAGCTTCTGAGAACTGAAAGATATGTGTCTTGTAAATATGTGTGCATAGTTTCGCGCGCTATAACGCACGGGAATTGCTATTCAGTTTGGCATGTATTGGGTTTGGGTAAACTCGAACACAAACCCAATAAATCTCCAAAGAAATAAATTGATGGCTTCGTGCACAAGGCTTTTGAGGCCTTAGGCCTTTGGCAACTAAAAGATATATATCTTAGTGATACTTTTGCAAAGTTACGTGCGCTGGAACTCACGGGAAGCCCTTTGCTGTTTGGCATGTTTGGGTTTGGGTTTGCATGTACCCAAACCCATTATGTGTAGCACGCGTTTTGCGCATAGCTTACATCAGAGGTTGTGCGTTTGAGGGTGCACCAATATTGCTGTTAGCAATATTGGTGCCAAGTATCGTGCGCTAGAACGCACGAGAACCCCTCCGCTGTTTGAGTTTTGATGCGATGTGCATGAAAGTTATAAGGGCCTCTCAGCTTAGCTCGCAGTCGCGACTGCAAACTGAGCTGATGCGGCCACGGATCGGCTCAGTCAAGAGCTCAAAAAACTCCTACCTAAGAGTCTAAATGATATATCTATGTGCATTACGAACGTTGGAAAATGTTTTCCCAATCTAATTTACTCGCAAACAGTGTGGGGTATACATACGTGCAGTGAAATATTCACGGCCGTGAATTTAATATTCACGGCCGTGAAATTAATATTCACGGCCGTGAATTCCAGATTCGGGAGGGCGTAAACCGTACAGTACGTTTATGTGAGAACTGAAGTCGGCTTGGTTGCAAAGACCTGTCTGGTATTTTCTCCAGGTATTTTCAGACGTGTTCCCAAAGTGACCAAAAACCGAACGATCGGCGATCGAACGGTTTTTGGTCACTTTGGGAGTGATCGTGAGTTTAGGCTTGGTGACAACACGCGAAACCACTGAGTATTTTCAGACGTGTTCCCAAAGTGACCAAAAACCGAACGATCGGCGATCGAACGGTTTTTGGTCACTTTGGGAGTAAGATCGCGAGTTTAGGCTTGGTGACAACACGCGAAACAACACTGAGTATTTTCAGACGTGTTCCCAAAGTGACCAAAAACCGAACGATCGGCGATCGAACGGTTTTTGGTCACTTTGGGAGTAAGATCGTGAGTTTAGGCTTGGTGACAACACGCGAGACAACACTGAGTATTTTCAGACGTGTTCCCAAAGTGACCAAAAACCGAACGATCGGCGATCGAACGGTTTTTGGTCACTTTGGGAGTAAGATCGCGAGTTTAGGCTTGGTGACAACACGCGAGACAACACTGAGTATTTTCAGACGCGTTCCCAAAGTGACCAAAAACCGAACGATCGGCGATCGAACGGTTTTTGGTCACTTTGGGAGTGAGATGGTGAGTTTCTAAGGCATGGTGACAACACGCGAGACAACACTCAGTGTTTAAGTATTACCAGTGTTTAAGTATTACCGTCTGAAAATACTTAAAGAAAATACTCACTGTTTGATTTGTTAAATATGCAATTTTAACTAAAGGCGGAAGGCTTTCTCTCCGGGAGTGTGCCCCTGTCCAGCGAAATAAAGATCTCTAAGATTGATACTAATCTGAGTAATCTTTTGCTTCAAAATATTATCACATATTCCTACTTAGTATGATGTGGGTACCCGTTTCGCTTCAAAGAAGATGAAACCCCATAGCGCAACTATTGCGGGTTTCAAATTCCTTAAATTCCACGGTCCGCTTCCGCCAAATGAACGCGTCATCCCACAACGAGATGTGTGGTTGACCGTTCAGTTTGTGCAATTTGTTTAGGGAAAACAACGCATACGAAATACTATTTTTGCTAACGCTTCCCTCATCCGTTGCCCAGGCTCTCTTGCAAACGAGCGCGCGAATGAGGGAAGAAACGCCTAGCGGAAACGTGGACGCGGTTGACATCCGCGTTTCCGCTAGAGGTGAAATTGCACTGCCAAACGGTCAGTATGTGTTTATTATGCTTATATGATATGCGTGATATGTTCATGTTGTGCAGGATGCGTCCCTGTTGGGCGTGAGTCGAGTTGGCTCGAATCACGCCCATGATTACCCCCCTCACAAGAACCGTCAAGCATCCTAGATTCCGAACGGATCTTGCTTCCAACCCATTCTAATTTGAGCAGAATTGCCTGCACACTCGGTATCGTGGTCAGGAACTCGCGTAGAATTACGTATCCGGTTCACTGAAAGCCCCATATCTGGTTCAACGAAAGCCACGTATCTGGTTCAACGAAAGCCCTGTATCTAGTTCAATGAAAGCCCCGTACCTGGTTCAACGAAAGCCCCGTATCCGGTTCAATGAAAGCCCCGTAATCTTGCTTGCGCAAACAAAGTTGTTCCTAACACTTATTATGTAGTCAACTGTACAAGGGAACCGTGGAAAGCAAGGGCAACGCACCTTTCATTTTTGATGGAGAATCTTTTACCCTGTCCTCTTTCTTGAATAGAGGACAATAAAATGCATACCATCAGTGTGTTCAATAGTACAACGACGCCCGCCTTTATCGCAAGAAAGGCACACCCTAGTGTACTTTTTCGGAGGCTTCCTCATGTTTGCAAAACGAAAGTGAACAGATGGGTGGGGGGAAAAAATTTAAACGCATTATTAAAAATTTAAACGCATTATTAAAAATTTAAACGCAAAATTTTAGACGCATATGCATGTGTCACAAACCTATTCCCCAAAAACAGATTGAAATTTCTATTCCCCATTTTGCACTTTTCTATTCCCGAATCATTATGCTACCCCCGAGCGGCCCCGGAGGGGCCCGATACTAATCCCCGGCTTACCTCCCGCTAGAAGGCAGAGCGCATCGAACCGCTCGCCGTCGTGCTCGTCCATGGCCGTCTGAAACTGCTCCGCCAGTAAGTCGTTCTCGATGTCACCGAGGGAGAAGCTGTGGAAGCCTCCGCCAGCGCCGTGCTTCCCGCCGTTCGGGCAGTCGCGGTGCCAGTGGCGGGCTTCGTCTTTCTTGCACGTTGAATTCTGGCAGAACGGAATGAAGTCACCGCTGCCCTTGTGGAAAGCAACTCGCTTCCTCACCTGCGACTGCGGCCAGTTTCCCCCGGTCGGGAGGTCACCTGCCGCAAAACGAACACCGGAGCCGCCTCCCCCGTTGCCGATTTTGTTCTTGTCCGCTCGCGGGGTAAAACCCCGCCCGTTGACCTTGTCCGTGAGGACCTTCAGCTGCCGCTTCACGTCGAGGATGATGGCCGTGAGGTCGGACAGCTGCGAGGTGTCGCCGTCAGTGGCCACGGCCGCCGCGGACAGGGTGAATGAGGCAGTGTGCGTACCGGCTGCAACGTGTCGGGCGTAGCACTCGAGGACCCATTGCTGAATGGTGAGGAGGTCCACGGCCGCCCGCTGCTGGTGTGTGAAGAGTCGCGACACCACCGGCGCGTAGAATCCTGGGTCCAGCGCCGCGAGGAACAGCTCCTTCACCTCGTCATCGTCGAGAGTGTTGCGCCTCTTGGCAGACCGTAAGGCCGCGTTGAAGTCCGTGATGGACTCGGACGGGTCGGTGTGGGCCTTCAAGCGGACGCCAAGGAGGCCCGATGTCCCCTGGAAGGGTGCACCGGAGTCCAGCAGACGCCGTGCGAGCTCCAGAAGGGCTCGCTTGCCGTCCAGCGGTTGCAACGTCGCAGAGGCCTCGAGCCAGTCACCCGTTGGAGAGGCGGGACATACGGTGAGCTCGAGCGTTGAAAAAAGAAGTTTGTTGGCCTCGGGACGTCGTACGGCCAACGTGGAGTCCTCCAAGTCGAATATCGGCGCAAACAAAGCATCCTGCGCTTCGAACGCCTCCTGGAGAGCAGGCACGAGCTTGGAGAGAAGCACCTGCGCGTTGGGCTCCGTTCCCGTGAATCGGTCATGCTTCTCACGGAAACATTTCCGGATCACGTGCTTCGCCACGCTCTCGTCGAGCCGCTCACGGGTGAGCGAGCGAACACCCGCCAAGAAAACAGCTTGGGCGGAGTTCGCAGCCGGAACACCAGCAGGTGCCGGCGTAGCCGGCGTGACGGAATTACGGGCAGCAGCGGAGTCGAAAATCGTAGCTAAAGAGCGTCGGCGAGACGCCATACTTGAGGTCAATCTAGTCGCAACCATGGTGAAAGAGACTGTAGAGACGAAGTGAGGGTAAATGGGACGAGGTGCGGAAGGAGCGGCGGCCAAAAGTCGTAATGCGGTTGTCGAGGAAAACAAGGGAAAGCCGTGGCGTAAAATCTCCCCACGTGCATGTGGATGCAGAGTGACGCGGCCAAGGAAAGTGGTGTCGGATCCGACCAAAATTTCCAACGTCAACCAACGCGAAGCGAGGAAAATGAAGTCCGCCTCGTGCACAAGCCTCCCGCAAATCCAATCAACCAGGCATCAGCTAGGCCATACCGCTCCGCCGGCGCGCCTCTAGTGGAGCCCCTCACTCCATCTCAAGCGTCGCTGTTTAGCCAGACATGGCTAAAATTCGCAGTGTCTAAATAAAGAGTGCGTGGGGCCAAACCTGTTGGATATACCCCTAGGACTCGGGATATATTCACTCAGTGAAGGTTTTCTCGGAATGTATTAAAGCTGATAAGATAACCCGTTATATGGGCATAAACAGTTAGGGTTCGGGTTCGGGTGGCAGTCATAAACACTACTACGGGAAGAGTCACAAAAGTGAGCGGTGTGACAATTCCAGCAGCTACCACTTCTACCGCGACTGCCCGTTGGGCGGGCGCCAGCACCCGCCCACCTCCGCCGCGGCATTCTGCATTCCTATCGACGAGGAGGACGCGGAGGGGGTGCATGCGCTTGCCATGTGTGCACTCTTCCAGCAGGCGGCGGACGATGGCGCGGAGTCCTTTGCTCGTGCGGCCGCCGCGTACGTGCCGCCTGCGGTGCTTTGTGCGGGAGCGGTGGGCGGCATCGACGTGTCCGCCTACGGCTTCGCGGTGGAGCAGCAGTCAGCTTCCGACGAGCCCGTAGGAGACGACATTCTCCGACGGCTCGACGATCTTGCCGCGGAGGTTCACTCAATCACCAAGTGCACTTCACACACGCATCTTTCCCGCCTCCTGGCGTCGTCGAGCAGTAGCTAGGCTTCGGCTCTGGTGTGCGGACCCGCCGCAGCGGGAACCACGCCGGAGGAGCAGGTTCCGGCAGGTGGTGCGGCGGCATCGGCATCCGCCGTGCCGGCCCCTGCTATGCCTGTCTCGCAGGGAAAGGATGTGAAACCCGCGCCACTGCAATCGGCGCGGGTAACCACCACAGCGGACGCGGACGGTGAGTTCGCGGGGTTCGTTCAGACCGTCAACCACGCCGCCATCGGGCAGGTTGATCTCACGGGTTACGACACGGACGATTACGAGGACCTCGCCGACGGCAGCTTCATCGTGAAGCCGCGGACTCCGGCCATTTCGGCAAATCATGCGTCGGAGTCCGCGACCCACGTGCCTCAGTCTGGTGGTGCATCCCGCACCTACGGTTGTGGCAAGCCGCCATGGGGCTTCCCCGCACACGCGGGCCCGTGGGGATTTCATTACTTTGTCTCTCTCTTTCTTTTGATCTCGATCATGGGAGTGGGAGCTGCCGCCTACACGGCGGCCAATGATATCGACTCTGTGCAGGTATCGGGTCGGGCTGCACCGCAGCCTGTGCTGTGCAGGGGAGACTTATGCATCTACCCCGGTATATCCGAGCTGGACCCCGTCACTCTGGATGCAGTACTGCACTCCCTGGGTGCTGCGACGGTGGTTCACCGGCCGCCTGACCCACTGGAGAGCGGTGCTGCAAGCTACTGCCGTGGGCATTGTGGTGACGGTGCACCTCTGGACTTTGATCCCGAGTAGCTTTCCTTCTGGCTCTGGCAGTGCACCACTCTGGTGGTGTGCTGAGATGTGCTTTGACCTCAACATGGTCTTCAATTTGGTTTATGCTTTCCTTTGACATCTACAATCTTCAATCTGGTTTGCTGCCACAGTGCTTTTCAGTAGTTTAGCAGGACCTGAGTACCTGTATATTTCTGCACTTGTGCCGGCTAGAGGGTTTCAATTTGTGTATCAGAATAGCACAGCTGAATTAGCAGTTAGGTTTGTCACCCTAGCTCCTACCTTAACTCCTACCCTAACTTATCTTGACTTCTCTGACTTACCTATCAGTCACCACCCACAGTGCTGGGGTGGTGTGCTGAAATCTGTATAGGCAGCCCTGACCGGGAGTCCCGGTGCAGGCCCCTATGACAGATTCCTAGGTAGCCAACACTGGACCTGTGACTGATCCGTAAGCCCGTGCTGTGACACATCAAGGTGTCACAGGTAGCTAGGACCGAGACCGTTCCGACTCCGTGACCGTTCCGGGTATATCTAGCTTAGGGTTTATTTCTTCCACCCCTCCACTCACCCGGCCATGGCTGCTTCTCCATCTTCTAGAGTTTTTTGCTTAGCACCTAGCTTTTTCTCTAGATGTCACCCTGCTGAAAAGTGGGTTGAGCCCCTTTGTGGGCGCGCTATAGTAGAGGGAGTAGCCCCTAGTGTTTTCACTAGCCTGCTTTGCAGGGTTACCGCACTCTCAGGACTTTGTCCCTTCTGCTAGCGTAAATGTTTTATTATTATTATTTATTTCTTATACGAGTTTATCTATATTGGTTCACTGATTGTCTGATATCTTGAACCGGGATATTCGAGTACCGCATGGTCGGTGTCGGAATTTGCCGGAGCAAACTGCAGGGACATCGAGGATTCCGAGGGCGGCTCCTCAGGCTCAGGGGCGGGATCGACGTCCTGGTTGAAGAGCGTCATGGCTGTCACCCCAGGCTCAGGTGCAGGGTTCCCATCCACCACCAGGTCCCTTGCAGGCTTTTGCTCAGGCGAAGGCAACGCAAATTGCACCACCGTCCCAGCAGCAGGTGGCGGCGGTCTGGGACCTGCGGGAAGTGCCGTAGCTGGCGCGCGGCCGGGGGGAAATGCCTCCTTGCATGTATAGGGGCAGGCACCTTGGGTTATGGGGTGGCAGTCCGTGACGTTCCACATCCTGAAACACAAGAGGCACGGGTACCCTGTACCTGTACCCTGTACATGTGCCCACCCACTTCATTCATTACCATAATTCCAGGCGGTTGGGCGGTCCAGCTGCCGACGGGCTTGATGTCGTAGTTCTTGGTGGCATTTAAGGCCAGGGAAGATATCTTCCGTTGAGCTGGTACGGCCCCAAATCAAAATTTCTTTCGGCTCGCCTTCGGCCCGCCCGGTCCAAACTACAAAATGCCCGCCGCAGGCGCGAAAATTTTAATCTTAAGTATGGGAAAATGCAAAAATCACAAAATTTTCATCAAAATTTTGGAAGTTTGCGTCAAATTGGTTCGGCCCCAAAGTAATTTCTCTTTCGGCCCCTCTTCGGCCCGGGCCTCATTTTGGCGACTCAGTTCGGCCCGGGGCCGGCCAATCGGGGTAAGATATCTTCCCTGTTTAAGGCCATCACCCTCGGCTTCGGAGAGGGCGACTTCTGCCACGCATCACCACTAGAGGGCGGGGGCGGTGGCGGCAAAGCGGACGTGCGGGTGGCGTAGGCGGACTCCTCGCGCCAGACCGTACGGACACGAAGGCACAATGACGAGAATGTAAAACGTGCGCCCCCACGAAGCTCACGAATGACGGCAAGGTACAAGGGGGTCACAAAAGGGGTGGATTTGGCGGAGGCAGCGAGAACGTGCCACAAGTCTTTCACGCGCTTGCTCTCGCTGTAGTCGGGGTTCAGCCTGGCGTGCCTGTCGCCCAGCTTGCGGATGATGGTGAGCTGCGGCGTGGGGTCAGCCTCCTCGTCGATCGCCGTTTCCCGCAACTTGACCCAGAAGCGGTCAGTGTCAGGGTCGGGCACCCCCTCGACCTCGTACCTCAGGCGCTGCAAGCACAAGCGGCCATCGGCAGGGTGAGAGCGTGCCGCCTCGTGATACAGCGCCAGTGCCGTACCGCGGAGCACCACTGGCAGGATGGTGAAAAGGAGCTCGTTGAGGGTGACATGGTAAAAGTCGAAGTCGTGCTCGAGGTCGAGGAGCTTGGAGAATTCGGCGTAGGAGATCGGGTACAGGACGTGCCCCAAGCCAGCCAACAAAACGGTGAACTCAGTCTCAGCGTCGCTGCCGTCGAGGGAGAAACCATTCTTCGGGTTGAAACCTCCAGAACGCAAAACAGTAACCAGATCGGAGGCGTAGGTGAAAGCGTAGGATAACTGCTCCGCATACTCCCCTTCCCGCCCCTCTTCCACAGGGGTAGAAACCAGAATGGACGGGTCGTTGAAGTAGTCGAAGGCCGAAGGAGACAAGCGTGATGATGACGGCGGTGAACGCAGCGATGATGTGGATATAATTCGCCGCGGGCGTGATGAATTCGGGGTACTTGCACCGGATGTAGCGGGCGTCCCCTGTGGGGAAGCACTCACACTTTTGCGGGCGGTGCGGAGACAGCCTTGGCGAGGCTTTTCTGGCGAAGCTGAGACATTTGCGGGATAAAGTAAGTCTCCAGCTTACAAATGGAAATTTGACCCAAGAGACGGCTCGGGAATCGGGCGGGATTTCGGTGATGGGAACCGAAAGAAAGGTTTAGGCAAGTTTCGGCACTCCAGGCCGAGACGGTACGCAAGTGAAAAAATAATGCAGCTGCGCAAATTCCACGGGGCGGGTAATAATAATAATAAAACATTTACGTCGATGAGTAAGGCAATGCCTTCGGAACGATCTACTCGAGTCTGTCCCCCTCATACATGACAGTCTGCAAGGCAGGAAGCATTCCACAGAGCATGGAAGCATGGGTGACAAGGCACTAATTAAGCGTGTCTGCCACCAGCGTCGGAAAAAACATCAGAGGGCCGCGGAGCTGATGCACGATGGTGATGGAAGCGGAGTGGGCGGTGGTGGTGATGAAGTGAAAAAGCCCACGGGTGCTCCGGCCCCTGGGCCAGTGGTAACCCCGCAGAGCCGGAGCCCTACGGGGCCCTAGCCCCATGGGGGCTGGGGGAAGGGTGGGGGTTTACATAGTTGCCTAGCATTTCCCCTGCGGCCTTTACCACCTCATTTTCTTTCCTATTTTTTGTGCATAGTTCTTGAATGCTGGGCGCTTCCTCTATGGTGTCACTTTCAGGTATGACTCCCGTTTCATGTAATATGGATCTTTCTCTCGCATGACGCCTACACATCCTAGACAATTTTTTCAAAAGTGTTTTCACCCCACGGTGTGGAACCCCGATCCCTTTCAAAACTTTGCCAAAACCCTCTGGTAAATACCCCATGATAGCAAGTTCCTCTGGCCAGTCCACTGCATTAAGAAATGGGGTTCCTCCTGCCTTCCCGTGCTCGCCATCCAGGTGTGCTCCAGGGTACTGATCTCGTTGCTCCCCATTATTCCTGCCCCCAACCCACGGGCATAAACGGGGCGGCAACAGACAATCTCTCTCATTAAGGGTTTGCTCAATCATGTCCGGGTGCAGGCCCGTTTCTTTGAGCAGTTTAGGGGTAATCTTTTTATGCGGAACTACATTAAGGAACCATTGAAACAGCTTATATTGCAGTTTATCATTGTCAAGTTTCTTACTAACGGGGCATCCCATGCTCTCACTATCAATGGACAATATGACTACATCTGAGTACTTATCTTTGTAACAACCCTCCCCTGGCATTGTGTAGGGTCCTTTACCTGACCAATAATCATGTGGGATGAACGGTATATATGGTCCCCCTTGGGTATTTGAAGATTAACTTAAAACCTTTTTCTGTCCACTTTTTGAGGTTCTTTGGAGATAGTGGCAGGATCCAAATTCCTTCGAATCCTTCTGAAGTCTTGGCCGCCTCTAAGCCTCGGGACAGTGTTTGCATAACAGCAGATGCTTCTCTAAGGACACCACCATCAAATGGTGGGTTTCCATAGACCTTTTTCCCTTTTCCAGTAACACTATTGATATATGCATCTCTTGCGAGTCCATCCCATCCTATTTTTCCTTTGTGGCAAAAGGGTCTCAGCGCCTCTTTCATTGCTGCCGTAGGAATGCACCTTCTTGATTTGATTCCTGGGTGTGAATTAACGGGGTTACAGAAAAGTTCACATCCCTCCTTTCCTAAGCCTCTCTCATCTATGATGATGTCTAATAAATCTCTTCTTATTGCATAACAATTCTTCGGGTCGCCCGACTCAGTATTACACGCTATAAGCGCTGAGTGGATATCATTGGCCCGTTGTGTGTAATTACTGATCGATGTCTGAGGTGTATCAGTTGTCAGCCTGTGCCACTCAACTAACTTCCAGAATTCTTTCTTTTTGATGTACTGTAGGTCTTGGAAAGTGTGACACCCGTCGTTGTTTATGCCGGTGGGTGCAGCAGCTACTGCAACGGTACCTTTCCTGGTATTAGATAGTCTATACATGCTAGCCTCTGGAAGGGCAGCAAGCGGTTTGGAGGCTGTTAGCACACTGAGAAGGAATCGTGGTAGAATGTGGTAAACTGGTGTTAAAATGTGGTAAACTGGTGGTAAACGGCGGTAAGCCCCTATGTGGGGTGGTAATCAGGTGGTAAACGTTAAAATATTTATAAAAAAAAAATAACTGACGGTAAATCATTGGTAATTTGCGGTAACATAGGTTGAAGCATGGTAAAAGCCTGGTAATTTCAGAACGGAGCGTGGTAAACGAGGATCTGGAATGGTAAATGGTCGTGGCCTAATGGTAAATGGATATAAAACTTCGCAATGTAGTATAAATATAGAGACGGAGCTGGTAAACCGTGGTAAACGAGGATCCTGAATGGTAGATGTGCAATTCTCTGGTCTGTGGCCAAGGTAGAATTGACAGGAGTGGAGCGACTGGCGAATGGCGGCCAGGTATGAACGCAGGCAGGGGTATACATCATCGTTCAGTAGATAGGTGGGATGCGTCACATACAGATCGTATCATACCTGTCTCGGCTAAACCAGTAGGGAGCCGAAAGGTAGCCGATTTTAGTGGCCACGCGCACCATAGCTGGTAAGAGATAGAGGTAACGTAGCCAAGAAACCAAGTTAGGTTCTTGAAGTTGAAGTTTTCAAAAAACAGTTAAACTGTAACAGTTTATTTTTTTGTTTATTTAATTTAAGTAGCAGAAGGTCGAGAAAGAAAATGGCTGGTAAGTAGTTTTACTTTTTTCTTGAATCACGCGGGTGACAGAAAGCAGTTCTGTTGCAATGTATGCAGAACAGGTAGTTTACTTTTAAAAGCGAGTACTGTTACTTAAGAATGGAGAGTACCCGAACAGGAGCAACGAGCGCTGCTGAACAAGGTGCACCTAAACGGGCAAGGACGGCCACGGTTGGCAGCGAGGCAGGCCAGGCCGCACTCGCTCCAAAGGTTACGTGCCCCATGCTTGTCTCTTGTGGATGTGCATGTTGGATAGGTTCGTGGCTTAATTAGTTAACCGCTGTTCGACTCAAAGAGCGGACGGCTCCTGAAAGTTTCTGCGTAAATAGGTGGTCAGCGAATATGTGGATACACACAGCCGGTGACTGCGCCCTGGTGCGGAATCACGTGCTTAGGAAAAGTCACCGGCTGTGCGTATTCATTCAGGTATGCAGGCCAGGCCGCACTCGCTCCAAAGGTTACGTGCCCCATGCTTGTCTCTTGTGGATGTGCATGTTGGATAGGTTCGTGGCTTAATTAGTTAACCGCTGTTCGACTGAAAGAGCGGACGGCTCCTGAAAGTTTCTGCGTAAATAGGTGGTCAGCGAATATGTGGATACACACAGCCGGTGACTGCGCCCTGGTGCGGAATCACGTGCTTAGGAAAAGTCACCGGCTGTGCGTATTCATTCAGGTATGCGGACTCCCCTGTTTTCCGGCATGCACGCTGTGGGATGCCACTGCTGTGGGAATATCCCATGGTTTCCGCAGTGGATTCAAACATGCTTTCGTGAACTGGTGCGCAGGCCTCCGAAGCTGCAACCGTGCAGGGAGGCGGCCTCCCCCCGGTCGCTGGAGGAGTGGTCGAGGAAAACCCGGTAAGACCGTGAACTTTTCCTTCCCCTCCCTTCCCGTACGGGATCCCGCCCGCCCGCCCTTCATCTAGTGAACGCAGCCGCCACTCCGCGGGTGCCTGGTCAGCAGCCTGTCGGGCGACTGTTCATCTGCGGTTGCGAATCAGCGGCCAAGGGGTGGACAGCGAGTCATGGGTGGGATTGTTTTTTTTCCCCGGCATATATCTTTGTTTATTTCCAGGGTCATTTAAGGTTCCAGGGTCACGGTTTACGGCATTGATAGTTGCCATGGAATCAATTACATGAGTAAGGGGAACCAAGGTGTTCAGGATTTCATGCTTCCGATCTTGAAGCAGCTTTCTAAGACCCAAAATTTCTGCAGTGGTGGAGCTAGGTTTATGGATGTTATCTATGATTCCTGCCGTAGGTGAGGTGATAGGCGTCTCCCTTGGTATGTTGTGTTTGCTCATAAATGGTGTTGTGTCTCCGTTTTCAAATCTCATGTATGCTGCTCCGCAACTTGCATAAGATGAGCTTTTGTAGAGCGATCCGTCACTTGCAAAATCAAAGCTAACCCTTTGATCCGCACTATCGTGCATGCCCTGTTCCTCATCTTCTGATGCACTCGGGCAGCTAAATTCACTGTTCTTCGCTGCACATGAGTTGTTGCATCTTGTTCTGAAAAGGTCTTTGAGCCTATTTTCAACATATGTTAAGTATATCTCGGCTCCCAAACCTTCTTCTGTGTTGATCCTGGCTGTACTGTTGGAATTCATTCTCAAAATGTTTTGGTCCGCCGGCATCAAGGTTGTACCATCTTGCAGTATCTGATACTCGTTAACTAGTAAGGCCTTCGGTCCTGTTCTGTCCGGTCTGTATATCCCTTCTTTATCCTTGGTGTACTGTTTCAATTGTAAGGTACCTAAGCCCGTGTCAAGCCTCTTGACTTCGACTAATTCTATCCCTTCCTGGCCCAATCCTGTCCCTTTCCAGCACATCATACCCTCTTCCGGAGCCTGTGGAGTGTCTCTGTATTTTGGTTTAACCTTTCGCAATTCTGCTTCTGGTTCATCACATGTAACTTCTGTCTGAAGGGCTGTAAACCATGCTGGGGGTTCTGTTCCTTGCAGACTATGCTTTGCCCGTAGTTCTTCCCAATTGAGCATAAGCCCTCCGCATGGCTGAAGAAAGGAACCCATGTATCTAAGGTTCCGTGTTGCCACTAACATACTTATCTTCTCATACACAGGTTTCGGGAGTGATGAATAAAGGAAGGTCTGTAATTCCTCGTAATCCTGAAGAGTGGAATGCTTTGTGTCAATAGAGTAGCCATATTTCGACAGTATGTAGCTCACCCTTTTGAACCAGTTCCCACTCTTGTCTGTGGCTTTTTTGAAGGGAAGGTGGTGGGATAGGGGGGAACCCTGAATTTTGAGTTCCCTTGCTTCTCTCTCCATGACATAATTTGCCATTCTGCTCCATGTGCTACTGTTTTCTCTGTACAGGTGTGCATTTGGTGTGTGGTGTAGGCCGTGTAAGATCTGGTCACTCCAATATTCGAATTCTGTTGTGTTGCATAATGTGATTAAGGTTTCCGTGATGCATGTAGCATAGGCAATGTCTGTCACGCTGTCAATCCCCAGTCCTCCTAGTGCGGCCGGTGTCCAAACTAATTGATGGTTTGTGTCTATGGGACAGTTTAAATATCTCAAGATGAAGTTTGCTATGGTGCCATCTATTTCTTTTGCTACATTATTTGTTTCCGTGCAGATAATCGATGTAACTTTCAAAGGATATGCCATTCTTGGTACAACAACCGCATTGATTATGTAGCGGAGCTGGTTCAAATTCAATGTTTGTGTTTGAACAGACAGTAAGCTTTGGGTGAGCTTATCCATAAGCATCTGCTTTTGGTGTTCCCATCCGCCATCTAGCGCAAACCAAACCCCTAGATATCGGTTTGCTTCAGTTCTGTTGCTATATTCAAGATATGTAGGGGTCTTGGGTGGAAGCCATTCAGACCATATGTTGGGCCCTTCCTCTCCCTCTTCGACTTTCAGCATACCTCCGGACATGAGTTTCTTTTCCAATCCGGTATTCCGTTCATCTGCTTTCCCCCTCTGTCTAATGGATTTCCTGTGAGAGTATTTTGATTTTTTAGCATTAATGGGAATCCCTATGAACCTCATGAACTCATTGATCACCCCGAGCATGTCCTGTACTTCCTCTCTTGATTTCCCTATCAAGATAATATCATCACAGAAGAATCTGGCAAAGATGTTGGGCGGTGAGTTCATGTTCAACCATTTCCTGTTCTTCTGGGGTGATGTTGCTCCCGGGTTTCTGGTGGCATCTCTCGGTTTCTCTAGAGCATACCCGTAGGTCTGTTTCATGGGGTTCTTACCGTTTGCCCTTTCTGCCAGCCAGATGGCTAGAATGTCCATAATTGCCACAAACCTGAGGGGACTTAAGACTTCTCCTTGAGGCACCCCGCATTCGAGCATCCATTCATCTGTCATGCCTTCAGATGTGAGGACTGATCGTGATGCTTCGGATGTGATGTCCGAAATGATTGTGATAATGTTTTCGGGCAATCCTATTTTCTCAAGTGCTAGCTTGCTCATCCAAAATTCTGCTCGGTCAAAGGCTTGTTTAAGGTCTAAGTAGACAACATGCAGTTCCTTGTCGAATCTGTTAGCATCGGAAATAACTTCATTTAGGACTTGCAATGAATCTTCAATGTTTTTATTGGGCAGGAAAGCATCTTGAATTGGGAAGAGGACTGGATGTTTGGATAAAGCCTTCTTTATTCTGTTTGCAATGATGGAGTTAAACAACTTCATGCCTGTTTCCAGCATGGTGAGTGGCCTGGAATTATCTGATGTGCATGGTTTGTTTGGATCTTTGGGGATTGGCTGAATGAAACCTGCTTTAGCTAATTTTGGAAAGGAGCCTGTTCTCAAGATGTTGTTAAACATTTCGAGTATGAGTTCTTGGAGGTTTTGGGGTCCCTGTATCCATTGTGCATAATGCATTCCTGATGGGCCTGGGGCTGTGGATACTCCACATGTTCCATAAACTGCCTCCAGCTCCTTCATGAGTATAGGTTCTGCTAGCTGCTCAATGACATACTGGGGGAGTCTGGGGCTGTTCTTTAAGATTGATCTCAACCATGGCGGTAGGTGCTCGGGTGCTTCGGGTTTTGTGGAAAAAAGTTTGTTTTCTTTATATTCCTTTAGGATGGCTTGCTTCCTTTCATTTGCTGTGGGCGGTATCTCACCTTTATCATCATATTCTGGTGCTGCACCCTTTTCCATCCCTTTCTTGTTTCCTAAGGCTCTGTCCAAGAAGGTTGAAACCTTCTTTGCAAACAAATATTGCATCTCTTCCTTCTCCCGGAGCTTCCAATATCTTATGTCCTTGAGTCTGCTCTCTTGGAATGCCTTTGTGACTATTGGCAGGTTTGCCTCAAGTCTGTTACCCCATGCCTCAGCCGTTTCCTGTGGCTTCCTGCGAAGACTGTCACAAGGAATAGTGTTGATGAGGCATTCTGTTGCTTCCAGGTCCTTTTCATTTTCTGCCATTCCCAGCATCCGGTGTGCTTTTCTCAGTTACGACTGAAGCCATTTATATAGATAGTTTGATGTGGCTGATGGGACCGGCCTTTTGTGCATCTTTTTCCCCCTTCTTCCAAATGCAGCACACGCCGCTGTGTTTGCTGATTCATGGATGAAGTCCCAAGTGTGGTCCGTATCTTCTTCACGGGACCTACAGCTATCTATATTCTCTTTGCTGCCCTCCGATTCTTTGTTTTTGTCTACTAGTTTTTGAAGTCTTTCTGTGTAGGCTTTCCACCCGGTGGCATATTTGAAGTTGTATGCTTTGGTTTTGTCAAGTGCTAATAGGGGTTTGCCACAATGACTCCAGTGCTCTGCTTGCAGGTTCTGATGCATGCAGATGTCCCATATGTGCCCTTCTTTATGCTCCTTAGGTCCTTCGAGTTTTAAGACTTCAGTGTTCCCCAAATGAAAGTGTGTTTTAAGGTATTTTAGGACATCTTTTTCCCATAATTGATTGGGAATTTCAAGCTCCAAAGATTACCAATTTTTGTGTACCCATGCTGTGTCACGCCCTCTGGCATGCCATTGCCCCTAGACCTGATGTGTGCAGAATTCCAGGGTGAGTTCATATGTATCCACCATTCTTTGGTTTTGTTATGCCACTTTATGCTACCTTTTGTGCTCGTCAGCTTCCCCTTCCATGTGCTTGAGTTTTCTTTTAGTTTGTCTCCGTGAATATCCTCCTTTTTCATATTGTAGTCTGTGGTGTCACCTAAGACAGTGTTTATTGCTTGTGCTGCATTGTTTTGTTCGATGCTTGCATTTGCAAAATGCTTTATGGTGTATCCATTTTCCCCCAGTAATCTAGCAATCGCAGCCTTAGTAAGCTTTTTAGTGTCTCTTACTGTCTGTGTGTGCTCCAGTCTAACTGGGAAGCCAGGGTACTTGTCATGGGTGGTGTCGTTTGCTCCACTCATGCGTGCTTCTTCTGTATATGTATGTTTCAGTTTTTCGGGGTGTATCTGCTCTCTTCTGATGTCAATCTGAGCCCAGACTATTCCGTGGTCTGAAACTATGTATGGGTTTATTTCGAGCCAGCCAGCAGCAGCTGTTCTATCTTCCATTCCTTTGTTTGCCATTATATGAGTTAGTTTTGCTTTTGAGCTGTTGTTTACAACCCTTGTGAATATCTCATTGCATTCGGGGTGCATATGTGTGACGAGTTCTGTTAGTGTTGTCCTGTCATCATTGAAATAACTTAAGAGGTGTTTATTCTTTGTCTGGTGGTCTTTATATGACATCTGCTGACCTTTTGTTATCCTTTGGCTCTGGGTCAGTGTGCAGTTTTTGTCTCCTATTTCTATATGCGCCTTGTTTCTGTTGTCGCCTGATTTGGCTGCCCAATCCTTAAGTGTTTTGTAGAAGTCCTCTTGTTCTTCTTTGAGGCTGGCATCGTTCATGTACCCGCTTGCCACCGAAAATGAGAAACCCTTTATGCCCGTAAACCGAATCATAACTGACCTTTTTTGCACCCCGTCAACATAAGTTGCATTGGGTGTCAGCGGGATATCCTTGGGATTCCATACTATGAGGGACCCTATACTAGCCTTTTCATCCGTGTGTGAAATTCTAAAGCTCAGACCTTTTTGGGACATCAAGGTTTTGACCATTGGCAAACTTGTGTTTGAGATCTTGGTCTCAGAGACACATATGATGTGTGCTTTTCTGTCTAGCACCAGGTTGCAGATGGTCTCTAGTTTTATCATACTGTCCTGGTCCTCCTTTGTGTGTCTCAGGCCTCTCATGTTCATTCCCATTACTATAATATGTTCCTTTCTCCCTTGGGCTCTCTGTAGATCCTGCAGCCGCATGTTCTCCGCCTCATTCCGTGAGTGCTTTGCCTTTTGCTTAATGCATCTTCCATCCGTTCCATATAGGTTTTTGTGGAAAAAGATGTTTTCAGTCCGCTCACAATTTTGGATCTTCCTCCTCAGTTTTTTCCCTGCCTGGTGCCTCAGGCCTGTGGTTTTAGGAGTGTTCCTTTTGCTTTGAACATTAGAAGCCATAACTTTTCCTGCTCTTATGCCTCCAACCACCTCTTGATTTCCCCAGAGTTCTCTGTTTTGCGCTATTTCGTCAGAGGTTATATTCCCATATCTGAGCTGCTCCCTGATAATGGCTACCGCTCCCCTGTTGTTTAGCTTCTCATTTCTGGTGAATTTCCCGTTACCGTGGTGGTACTTGATGTTGGAGGTGGTCATGCTGTTTATGATGTCTCTTTCTAACTGGTGCTCTCCTGCATATCTGAGATTTTGAAGGATTTCCTGAATTTTAACTGCTGTATGTGTGGAGGACAAGGAGGCCTTTGTTTTGAGCATCGATCTCACATCTGAGGCCTAAGTGTTTATATACTGGTGTCTCGTTGTCATGACTTTCCTTTCCCATTTTTGTGAAGGGTTTGATTAGGAGGACGGTGTTCTTATGTTTCAGGTGTATTGCCAATGTCCATTCCTGACTTTGGTGATGAATATAGGTGTGGTGTTTTGTCTGGGGAAGTTTGTTGGTGTTATTGTTATATTCCTTTTGGCTCCCGTTTATCATTCCATAAAGAATATGCTCGTTGTTGGTACAAGTGAAGTCTAGCTTCAGCTTTCTGCACAGAGTCTCAATGTTGGTTACGGAGATGACTCCTTTTCTACTGTATACAGGGTTGTATTTTGAAATGTCGCTATTGATGCTCCCTCTTGCATCCTTGGGTTGAGTAATCCTATCTTGAATTTCTTCTTGTAAGTCCTGGATGTGTAATGTAGCCTCAGAACTGTGGTGCTCCCCTTCAGTGTTTCCTTCTTTTAAATAGGTGAAGAATGGTATGTGCCCGCTCCTATCACACCATTGCCTCCATTTCTCCGCTGTTCTAATAACCCATATCCCACAAGTGTGATTATCCAGTTGTTGTCTGAAAGTTGATACCTCTACATTCCAACTTTTCCCTTTCATGGTTTTATGATGGGCATGCAACCAAGCGGAGAGCGCCCCTTCAAGTTTGCGTTGTGTTTCGGTTGCTGTCATTGCTCCAAGGGAATCATAGATATAGGCTTCTATATGTTGTTCTGTTGTAATTCGAAGTGTTATGAGTCTCCAATGTTCACCGTTGCTTACCCCAAAGTGGGTCCTCAGATGTTTGCCCAATGCTTTTCTAATGAGGTGTAAGAAGCTTAATTCCCCGGTTTCCAGTTTTGAAAGGAGCTCATCATAGCCTATGGGGGGGATCGAGCTTTTGTCCTGTAGTCTGAGAGCCTCGTCGAGCTGATCCGAGTCAATCCCTTCTCCGTTGTAAACTGCTTCTGCTTCAAGCCTGTTATTGTTTAAGGTTGGTGACTCAGTGGGCTGTCCCCCTTTTCCCCTTATGACCTCTCTCCTGGTAAATGGCAATTTGGTCATACTGCTTCCAGGGTGTATAGTATCTAACATCTTAGTAGGTGATTTTGTTGTGCTCGATTCCAGTTGGCTGGGATTCCTTGTTTGTTCATGGTTACTGGGTTTGTCTACTTCTGTGTGGATGTGTGAGTGTTGTTTCTTTTCTGATAGTGTCTTACAGAGTTCTTTCCTTGCAGGTATATGCATATGTGTGTTCAGTTCACATTTGGTCCGTTTTCCCCTCCTTTGTGTTGTGAGGGTTCTTCCTGATGCATCCTTCATTGTCTTGAATCTTGCCTTAATTGTCTTCCGTTTGGTCCTGCTGTCAGTTCTTTGTGTTGTAATAAACTCCCCTGATGCAGCTTGGGCTTTGGTTAGTACAGACCTTTTCTGGGTTTTCCCCGTGTATTGTAACCTGTATTTGGTTTTCCTGTGAGCCCATCTGATGAATGTCCTTGGTCCTTGCCTAATCTGGTTTCCTTGTCTTGGTTTTTTCCTTGCAAGGTGACATATTGTGTGCAAGAGCATAACTATAGGTCCTTGTGTTATGGTAAAAGCATCCCTCAGTTGTTTCCTTCGGGCATAAAGTAAGTAAGTTATGATATGCAGGGTAACGGTTGCCATACCTTCTATTGGGGAGCTCCTTTGCTCCAAGCTTGCACCGGTCCTGAGGCCCCTTCGTTGCTTTGTGCGCCGTGAAAAGCCCCCCTCCCCATCACTCTGCAATTTGGGATCACCGTCATTTTGGGCAGCAGTTATACACCATTTACAGCAGCAGAAGCTTTTACAAATTACACCAGGCCCGGGGTTTTCTGGGCAGTCCCCCGCCTGCATTGTCACCGTGCTATGCAACGGGGTTCCCACGGGGCAGGTGCGTAACAAATAGTTTTTAGGATGTCTGTTTCCTAAGCTTCTATTAATTGTCTGCCTTAACCTGCTCGTGCTTCTTTCGTGGCTACAAGCTGGTTCTATTCCTGTGGCTGGTCTCATTTCTCCATGTTGTCCATGAATTGCTTCTGCATCTTTGCAGCCTCCTTGTCAGTTCCTGGAGTGGTGCGGGGCCTCTTGTCCTGCTTCTTAGGGGTAGGAGTAGCTGTCCCGTCCCCCTGAGCCTGAAGCATCATTCTGTGTGAATAACACATGCACTGGATGTGGTTTAGCCTCGACACCTCAGGCTGGTCGTCATGGGTGGGCGACATGCAGTAGTTAAAGCCATTAAAATAGGTGAGCCTCAGTGTCCCAAGCCCTCCCAGGATTATCTCAGTGGGGAAGCTGAGAATCATTGCGGGGTCATCAGAGGAGTTCACAGACCCATCTCCGCCTTTCTCAACGTTTGCCTTGAGCTTCAGGTAGAGCACCTGGTCAACGAAGAGCCCAATCAAATGACTTTCTGTCCGAGGGTTACAATGATTCACATGCTGGTTCCTTTTTACTGTCAGTGGGTGTGCCAATTCCCTTTCTTGTGGTGTGATTGTCCTTTCATCTTTGAATCCTGTTGGAATGACCATGCCTAACTTCGTGAGTGACCCCGCCTTCATTTGAATTATGGCTTCAAGTTTTGCTTTCAGGCAAGTTTTATAGGCGGGTCGTACCAGTTGGTGAACATCTGTAGTAGGGTGAAGACGGTCATATGTGAATACCACCTCTTCCACCAGCATGCTCGTGGCAGGGTGCATCCAGAAGTATCTCTCCGCATCCTTTGCCTTCATCCTCATTTGAGCCCCCTTCCTACTCATAGGCTTCCAGGAGAAGCGAGCTTCCTGATAGAGATTCCCAATGTTGTGGGCCCTAATCCCCCAGGTGACTCCCTGTGCCTCCAACTGGATCATATCAAACACTGGCTGAACCATTTCGATATCGATGTTAGCAATCAGGACGAAGGGTGCCTTTCCAAGTCCATATGTCAGGGCAGTGGCTGTGATCAAGCTGGGGTTTCCTCCTGCCTTCTGGACTGTTTCCTTCACAGCTTTCTTTACTGCTTCCATTTCCTTGTCCGTAATGCCCATCATTCTCCTTCCCGTCTTCCTAAAAAACCCCATCTGACCTCTGAGTTCCGCTGGTTCAGTTAACAGGTCGGTCAAGTCAATCTCATTGGTCAGTTCACCCGACTTGAATGCCTCAGCCAGCTGCTTCAGGCCATCCTCATCCGCCAGGTTGGTTTTCCCGGCCAGGAAGGTACCACCTCCTTTGACTCCTTCCTGTGTGACATGCTCCAATATCAACTAGCAGTAATACGTACTTATGTGTGTGCATACAAGGTTTAGCACGGTTTGTGTTATACTGGGGCTTCCGGTGCTTATTTTTATCTTTTCCTTGTGTGTTAAGTGTGTGATGGTTACCTTTACTGGTGAGTGTGTAATTAATTAGAATAGCTATACTTATAATAAATGTAAGCACACTATTCTTTCTGTTTTTTGATTTGGCAGCTCTATTGTTTATTGTTCCTATAGCTCTTTTCTCTATGACAATTGCTCACAGGCTGCACAAATGGTGTATTCTTCTTCTCTTACGGCATGAGTGAAAGGTTGGCCACAAGTGCCTCCCATCCAGCTTCCCGTGCATACCCATGTGTGGCACTTGCGGCAGCAGTCGATACACCCAATGCAGAGTGTATCATATGTGCAAAGCCCGCATGAATATGCCATTTCTCCATCAAGGAGCTCTATGGCTCTCCCACATAGATCACATGGTACATCGTTTTCCTGCAAGCAAAACTCATGGTGAGTACTACTTTGTGGCAAACGGGTGAGTGATCCTTTAATACAAAGAGCATGGTGCTCAATGCAAAAGTGGTTCGAGGGCAATGCTAAAGGTACAGAGCTCGTGAGCTTACTATACATTGTGTGACAGTTAAATACCCCCTGCCTAATACTGTACACAGAGCATAAAGTGGGAAGAGTGCTCTGTCCGTAACCCTTCATGTTGTTCAGATGCCAAGTCATAAAGCATATGTAAACATTGTGCAAGGTGCTGTGTGCATGATGGCCTGTTTGGTCATTCCGTGTTCGAGGTGTTGTGTTGGGGGTGAGGGTAGACCGAGGGCTGCCCCCAGAGCACTCACATGGGAGGCTTGTGCTGTCCGGGCCCTTTACTTTGTACTCCCATGGCAGAAAGCCTATACCATGTCTGAGAGACTTTTTGTAAATCAGTCTTTTTTTAGGTTTGACCGGTGCGGGCTCGGTAACAGAGTTTCCATCTGAAGCCTGGTGCCACCAACACAATACGGCAGATATATCACAACCAGCCGCCTTTTCCCGTGTGCAGTGAGTGTTGGAAGCGGAAGTAAATTGTGAGTTGCACCAGCAGCACTCAGCTCTGTTCTGTGTGTAGTGGGAGGTATGAGCAGCAGGCCACTCGATCCCGTGCTTGGTACGTGATATGAGCAGCTTGCTTCTCGACTTTGTGTGGTGCAATTGGCAGTTACAGTCAGCTCTTAAGGCCTGTATGTGGTGTGTGGCATATGCTTCAGTCCTCCTCCTCCCGTGCATAGGAAGTAAATTAGGCGGTATAAGGGTGCCATTGCCACCGGTGAACTCTTTTCTATGCCCATCATAGCGAGTGGCATGGGGGGACAGTCTCATTCTTCTGTGTCTCGTGTGTGACCTGTGCAGTCTTTCACTGTGTTGTGGGAGACTGTTTGTTTTAAAGGAGACAGTCAGTGGCAAGATACCATTAACA
Organism: Cymbomonas tetramitiformis; assembly: GCA_001247695.2. NCBI lineage: Eukaryota > Viridiplantae > Chlorophyta > Pyramimonadophyceae > Pyramimonadales > Pyramimonadaceae > Cymbomonas > Cymbomonas tetramitiformis. Next base: position 49,343 of record LGRX02001913.1, read on the forward strand.
TTTGTAGGCTTGTTTTCGAATGCATTGAGTGTGCAACAAAGTGTCGGTGCAATGTTAAAGCAACCCGTGTTGCACAACATGGATTCTGCATTACTCTGTGTACGGTGAGTGATATGGGCAGCAATCCTTTCCATACCATACTCTATTGGCAAAAGGCCTATACCATGTCTAGGAGACTTTGAGGGACTCAGTCTTTCTTTCGGTTGAGCCGGTGCAGGCTCGGTAGCAGTGTTTCCGTCTGAGACCCGGTGCAACCCCCACACTATGGCGGACACTTCACAACCAGCCACTTTTCCCCCTGTGCAGTGAGTGTTGGAAGAGGCAGGCCACTCATTCCTGTATGATGAGGGTGACATGTGCAGTGTACCGAGCCTTCCTGTGTGTGGAAAGTGGCATGTGTTTCCCACCTCTGCGCTCCATTTGTGGTGGCTGACAGGGAAAGCAATCTGCTCTTTTATGTGTATGAAGAGTAACATGTATGGCAGGTTTCGAAGTCCCGTGTATGCTAACTGACATAAATATTGTGAGTATGTATCTATGTGTGGTGAGTGGCATATGTTGCCTTCCGCAAGGTATTTTGTGTGGGGGGTAGTATTGTCAGCAGGCTTTTTTGTCCTATGTGTTGTGGGTGCCCTAGTCCCCCTGTTTCTTGGTTCTGGGTCTTGTGGGTGGTATACACAACAGGCTTGTTGGCTCGGTGTGTTGTAAATAGCATAAACAGCAGGGTCCTCTATGTTGTGTGTATCGTGGAGTACTAGCGACAGTTTGTTCTGCCCTGTGAGTTGCGAGTTGCACAAGCATAACTCTGCTCTGTTCTGTGTATGGTAGGAAGTATGAGCAGAGGGCCGCTCGGTCCCGTGTTTGGTACGTGGTATAAGCAGTTTACCTCTCGTCTTTGTGTGGTGCCTTGTGAGTTGTGAGTTGCACAAGCATAACTCTGCTCTGTTCTGTGTGTGGTAAGAAGTATAAGCAGCAGGCCGCTCGGTCCCGTGTTTGGTGCATGGAATAGGCAGCTTGCCTCTCGGCTTTGTGTGGTGCCCTGAGAGTTGTCGGTTGTACAAGCATAACTCTGCTCTGTTCGTGTATAAGAGTATGAGCGAGGGCCGCTCGGTCCCGTGTTTGGTACATGGTATTAACAGCTTGCCTCTCGGCTTTGTGTGGTGCCATTTGTGAGTTGTGAGTTGCACAAGCATGACTCGCTTTCTGTGTATGGTAAGAAGTATGGGCAGCGAGGCCGCTCGGTCCCGTGTTTGGTGCATGGTGTAGGCAGCTTGCATCTCGGCTTTGTGTGGTGCCCTGTGAGTTGTGAGTTGCACAAGCATAACTCTGCTCTGTTTTGCGTATGGTAAGAAGTACAGTGCCTATTACCCGCAGCTTAAGGTGGCTTAAGCCACCTTAACTTAAAGGGCTCATGGGGGCTTCTCCGGCGGTGCTTTCAAAATTTGGAGACCCATGTCGTCAAGATCTTGAGCTGCTCTTTCTGCAGTGTCTTATCAAAAGTTTGATCTGAGTTCATCTTGACCCTCAAAATCTCGGTTGAAGTAGGGTGGGTATTTCCCAATTTTCCTTAAGATGGCTTAAGCCACCTTAAGCTAATTAGCTCACTGGGGGCTTCCTCTAAGACGCTTTCAAAATTTGGAGACCTATGTTGTCAAGATCTCGAGCTGCTCTTTCTGCAGTGTCTTGCCAAAAGTTTGATCCGAGGTCATCTTGACCCTCAAAATCTCGGTTGAAGTAGCATGGGTATGCAGAAACCGGGAAAATCGCTCAAATTTTACTAAATGTTGCACCCTCTTGGATACTTCCCAAAATTGCTCACCGGGAACTTGGGCTCGCCTAATAGTGCACATAGCGTCTAAAAGAAGACAATGTCGCCGTCATTTTGAGCTAAAAAATCTAGCTTCCGGTACCGATAGCTCCCGTAATAATTGAAAACGTTAAGGTGGCTTAAGCCACCCTAAATCGCTGTTAGGGTGGCTTAAGCCACCCGAAGGGTAATAGCCAACAGGCGACAGGCCGCTCGGTCCCGTGTATGGTGCATGGTATAAGCAGCTTGCCTCTCGGCTTTGTGTGGTGCCCTGTGAGTTGTGAGTTGTACAAGCATAACTCTGCTCTGTTCTGTGTATGATGAGAAGTATGAGCAGCAGGCCGCTCGGTCCCATGTTTGGTACATGGTATAGCGGCTGCCTCTCGGCTTTGTGTGGCGCCCTGAGAGTTTTGGAGTTGCACAAGCATAACTGCACTCTGTTACGTGTATGGTAAGAAGCATGAACAGAGACCCTCAAGCCACGTGTTTAGTACATGGTATAGGCTTGCCTCTCGGCTTTGTGTGGTGCCATGTGAGTTGTGAGTTACTGCAGCATAACTCTGCTGCGATTACATTGTATGGTATGAAGTATGACGGCGAGCCGCTCGGTCCCGTGTTTGGTACATGTTATAGCTGACTGCCTCTCGGCTTTGTGTGGTGCCCTGGCAGGTTGTGAGTTGCACAAGCAACTCTGCTCTGTTCTGTGTATGGTAAGGAGTATGAGAAGTAGGCCGCTCGGTCCCGTGTTTGGTGCATGATATAAGCAGCTTGCCTCTCGGCTTTGTGTGGTGCCCTGTGAGTTGTAAGCTGCGCAAGCATAACTCTGCTCTGTTCTGTGTATGGTAAGAAGTATGAGCAGCAGGCCGCTCGGTCCCGTGTTTGGTGCATGATATAAGCAGCTTGCCTCTCGGCTTTGTGTGGTGCCCTGTGAGTTGTGAGTTGCGCAAGCATAACTCTGCTCTGTTCTGTGTCTGGTAAGAAGTATGAGCAGCAAGCCGACCAATCCCGTGTTTGGTACATGGTATAAGCAGCTTGCCTCTCGGCTTTGTGGGGTGCCCTGTGAGTTGTGAGTTGCACAAGCATAACTCTGCTCTGTTCTGTGTATGGTAAGAAGTATGAGCAGCAGGCAGTTCGGTCCCGCGTTTGGTACATGGAATTAGCAGCTTGCCTCTCGGCTTTGTGTGGTGCCCTGTGAGTTGTGTGTTGCACACGCATAACTCTGTTCTGTTCTGTGTATTGTAAGAAGTACAAGCATCAGGCCGCTCGGTCCCGTGTTTGGTACATGGAATTAGCAGCTTGCCTCTCGGCTTTGTGTGGTGCCCTGTGAGTTGTGAGTTGCACAAGCATAACTCTGCTCTGTTCTGTGTATTGAAAGAAGTATGAGCGACAGGCCGCTCAAGCCCGTGTTTAGTACATGGTATAAGCGACTTGCCTCTCTGCTTTGTGTGGCGCCCTGTGAGTTGTGAGTTGCACAAGCATAACTCTGCTCTGTTCTGTGTATGGTAAAAGGTATGAGCAGCAGGCCGCTCGGTTCCGTGTTTGGTACATGGTATAAGCAGCTTGCCTCTCGGCTTTGTGTGGTGCTTTTTGTGAGTTGTGGGTTGCACATGCATAACTCTGCTCTGTTCTGTGTATGGTAAGAAGTATGAGAAGCAGGCCGCTCGGTCCCGTGTTTGGTACAGGGTATAAGCGACTTGCCTCTCGGCTTTGTGTGGTGCCCTGTAAGTTGTGAGTTACACAAGCATAACTCTGCTCTGTTCTGTGTATGGTAAGAAGTATGAACAGCAGGCCGCTCGGTCCCGTGTTTAGTACATGGTATAAGCAGCTTGCCTCTCGGCTTTGTGTGGTGCCCTGTGAGTTGTGAGTTGCTCAAACACAACTCTGCTCTGTTCTGTGTATGGTGAAAAGTATGAGCAGCAAACCTTTCGATCCCGTGTTTGGTGCATGGTATGAGCAGCTTGCCTCTCGGCTTTGTGTGGTGCCCTGTGAGTTGTGAGTTGCACAAGCATAACTCTGCTCTGTTCTGTGTATGGTAAAAGGTATGAGCAGCAGGCCGCTCGGTTCCGTGTTTGGTACATGGTATAAGCAGCTTGCCTCTCGGCTTTGTGTGGTGTCCTGTGAGTTGTGAGTTGCACATGCATAACTCTGCTCTGTTCTGTGTATGGTAATTAGTACAGGCATCAGGCCGCTCGGTCCCGTGTTTGGTACATGGAATTAGCAGCTTGCCTCTCGGCTTTGTGCGGTGCCCTGTGAGTTGTGAGTTGCACAAGCATAACTCTGCTCTGTTCTGTGTATGGTAAGAAGTATGGGCGACAGGCCGTTCGGTCCCGTGTTTGGTACATGGTATAAGCAGCTTGCCTCTCGGCTTTGTGTGGTGCCCTGTGAGTTGTGTGTTGCACAAGCATAACTCTGCTCTATTCTGCAGGTACTGGGTACAGACAGCCCTTAAGCCCTGTGTCCGGTGAGTTTGTGACCACCGTTCACTTATGAACTTATGGGAAGCAGACAGCAGCAGTGTACCAATGCCACTAGCAGACTTATTTTTAGAGAAGGTTGGAAGGCAGCAAGATGTCGATTCAATTCTGTTGCCCTCCGGTAGTTGTGACCGCCGTTCACTTGGAGGCTCGTGAGGAACAGTCAACACCGGTGTGCCAATGCCACTAGTGAGTTTATTCCTTGAGTCAGCAAGTAAACAGCAAGGTGTCGATTCGATTCTAAAGCATACCAGTGCTTGTGACCACCGATCACTTTTGAACTTGTAAGAAGCATACAGCTCTGTACCAATGTCACAAGTGGGCTTGTTTCTCAAGACGGTGTGTAGAAAGCAAGATGTCGTTTTAAATCTGGAGTACACCTGGGGTTGTGACCACCGTTCACTTGGGGGCTTGTGAAAAACAAGCAACAACGGTGCACCAATGACGCTAGCAAGCTTGTTTTTAAACTCAGTAAGTAGACTGCTAAGTGTCGGTTCAATTTTGAAGCATACCAGTGGTTGTGACAGCCGTTCACAAGGGAGCTTGTGTGAGGTGTGTGAGTGCTGCACCCGTAAAGGAATGTCCGAGGCTGTAACTTTGTGGTGTGAATTCTGCTTAATTTCAGCTTGCTTCTGTCTTTCTATCATAGCCGCTCTCTCTTTTGTTCTTTTCCTATTGAGATCGAGGTAGCTTATACACAACGGGTCAGGTCTTTGGGGTGAGATTATTAGAGAGAAGTAAGAACCTCTTCTTCTTCGGCTTGATCTTCTGCTTCTTCCTCCCCCGTCAGTTCCACCTCCTGTTTCACCCAGTCGCAAACAAACAGCTGTTCGCCCCTTTTGTTCCCGTGGCTTTTTACCAGTGTAAGCTTCGTGTTTCGCGTGTGTCTGATTAGGCCAGGATGCGTCTTTCAATTTTCCCCGCTCTGTTATTTCCGATCGTGAAAACAAGACTTCCCTGAGCGTCAGTTCGCAGTGTCGCTTAAGTTGTAATGTCGGGTGCTTGGTGCGCTTTAATGTCTTGCTACCTGTACTCTCTTGCTCCTTTGATTCTGTATTCTTTCTCTCCTTACTACTTAATGCTCCTGTGATGTCTGTCCCACTCCGAGACCCGTTTCTGGTGAACGTGAGTAGATCGTTTCTGTTAGCCTTGAGTTCCGATCTAGCCGTGGTGCACCCGAGATGCTGTGCGTTAAGCGTCTGTTTTCCCTGCTCTGTTATTTCCGATCGTGAAACCAAAACTTCCCTGAAAGTCAGTCCGCGGTATCGCTTGCGTTGTAATGTCGTGTGCTTGATGCGCTTTAATGTCTTGCGACCTGTACTCTCTTGCTCCTTTAATTCTGTACTCTTTCTCTCCTTTCTATTTAATGCTACAGTGATGTCTGTCCCAGTCCGAGATTCGTTTCTGATGAAAGTGAGTAGATCTTTTTCGTTAGCCTTGAGTTCCAAACTGACCGTGGTGCACCCGAGATGCTGTGCGTTTAGCGTCTGTTTTCCGCTTTCTCTTTTGATGTTCTTTGATGGTCTTTGAGACTGCAGCTGGTCAGACTCACCTGGGCCCACGCGAAATTCTCGTGGTACTTCACATAGTAGCGCTCCTTTGCCAGAATTTCCAGGAGCGCGACATAGTGTTTCGTGCCCACCCCTGTCGTTCCACCAGATTCCCGTGGGCGTTTCGGGGGATGAAGTTTTAGTTTCCAAAGCAGGTGTAACAAGAAAGACCAGTAAAATCTTAAAAAGCAGACTGAACTTCGCTATCCCGCCTATTTCTTCGGTCTTTTACTCAGCACACCCTCTCTTTGTATCATACCTTGATCTTCGAGCGTTGCCAGGTATTCCTCTGCTTGACGATCGTCCCCGTATTTAAACCCGATCTTTCCACCGGCCCACACGCCGTATGAGAACCCCTTTGTTGCAACCCACGTCAGGTATTCATACGCGGTTTCGTTCGTCGTGATCTCAGCGAACGAAAGCGAGCTATCGTTTTCTTCGTTTATCTTTTCCAGTAGGCTCTCGAAGAAGAGCTCGTACTGGCCTCTCAAGTGCTGGTCTATGTAATCCGCTGCCAGCGCGCTCTCGATTTTGGCCGCCAACTCTTTGGTGCTTATCCAATCCGCGTGAGTTATCGTTTCGGCCATATCTGTTTCAAGGAGGCGGACAAAGGAATTAGCACCTTTATTTTTTCGTTAGTTTGCTCTTGTTTTTATGTGTGACTAGCGCTGCCTTCCAAGCACCCCAAAGGGGTGCTTTTCCAACAGTGCTTTTAAGCTGTTATTCAATTATTTTTCGCCTTCACTGCCTGCGGCTTTCGCCGCAGGCTAACAGGGTGCATATCACAACAGCAAACCGGAAAAGTTCGAGTAAAATACCTCAAAGGTATCCTCTCTACTTTTCTTCTACGAAAAAAATCAACAAAAAGTGTAAACCCTAAGCGGGTTTCCTCAGGTCAAACTTGGGATTCTGAAAATTTTAATCTTAAGTATGGGAAAATGCAAAAATCACAAAATTTTCATCAAAATTTTGGAAGTTTGCGTCAAATTGGTTCGGCCCCAAAGTAATTTCTCTTTCGGCCCCTCTTCGGCCCGGGCCTCATTTTGGCGACTCAGTTCGGCCCGGGGCCGGCCAATCGGGGTAAGATATCTTCCCTGTTTAACACTTAAAGGGCGAATTGATATACTGCTCATACTGATACTGTTTTCAGGTTGGTGTCGCATACGTTTTGGGGCATATCTCGCGTTCTACTTATCCATTCGTGCCCTACTTCGCGTGCCTGACAAAGCACACACGCAACTATCTACTTCACATCACGGCTTACACCTAGAGCACGCGAGCATACATGTATGCCGCTAGGTTGGAGTGCATGCACGCATTCCTCCCCCTACCCTTTAGTATGGCGCACTAATACCCCTGCACTTTCCGATAAGTTTTTTGCTCAATATATTGAGTTTGGTGGCCTTTACGGGGTTGGGGTACCTTGCTCAACTCACAAATATGGATACCAATACTTCATACATCTCAAGTAGGCGACTAACGTAGAAGTTATGGCACTTTCCGCGCTCATACTGATCCTATACTGCAAAATCTGAATTCGCCCTTTAAGTGTTAAGGCCATCACCCTCGGCTTCGGAGAGGGCGACTTCTGCCACGCATCACCACTAGAGGGCGGGGGCGGTGGCGGCAAAGCGGACGTGCGGGTGGCGTAGGCGGACTCCTCGCGCCAGACCGTACGGACACGAAGGCACAATGATGAGAATGTAAAACGTGCGCCCCCACGAAGCTCACGAATGACGGCAAGATACAAGGGGGTCACAAAAGGGGTGGATTTGGCGGAGGCAGCGAGAACGTGCCACAAGTCTTTTACGCGCTTGCTCTCGCTGTAGTCGGGGTTCAGCCTGGCGTGCCTGTCGCCCAGCTTGCGGATGATGGTGAGCTGCGGCGTGGGGTCAGCCTCCTCGTCGATCGCCGTTTCCCGCAACTTGACCCAGAAGCGGTCAGTGTCAGGGTCGGGCACCCCCTCGACCTCGTACCTCAGGCGCTGCAAGCACAAGCGGCCATCGGCAGGGTGAGAGCGTGCCGCCTCGTGATACAGCGCCAGTGCCGTACCGCGGAGCACCACTGGCAGGATGGTGAAAAGGAGCTCGTTGAGGGTGACATGGTAAAAGTCGAAGTCGTGCTCGAGGTCGAGGAGCTTGGAGAATTCGGCGTAGGAGATCGGGTACAGGACGTGCCCCAAGCCAGCCAACAAAACGGTGAACTCAGTCTCAGCGTCGCTGCCGTCGAGGGAGAAACCATTCTTCGGGTTGAAACCTCCAGAACGCAAAACAGTAACCAGATCGGAGGCGTAGGTGAAAGCGTAGGATAACTGCTCCGCATACTCCCCTTCCCGCCCCTCTTCCACAGGGGTAGAAACCAGAATGGACGGGTCGTTGAAGTAGTCGAAGGCCGAAGGAGACAAGCGTGATGATGACGGCGGTGAACGCAGCGATGATGTGGATATAATTCGCCGCGGGCGTGATGAATTCGGGGTACTTGCACCGGATGTAGCGGGCGTCCCCTGTGGGGAAGCACTCACACTTTTGCGGGCGGTGCGGAGACAGCCTTGGCGAGGCTTTTCTGGCGAAGCTGAGACATTTGCGGGATAAAGTAAGTCTCCAGCTTACAAATGGAAATTTGACCCAAGAGACGGCTCGGGAATCGGGCGGGATTTCGGTGATGGGAACCGAAAGAAAGGTTTAGGCAAGTTTCGGCACTCCAGGCCGAGACGGTACGCAAGTGAAAAAATAATGCAGCTGCGCAAATTCCACGGGGCGGGTCTTGTGAAATACGGTCCTACGGGGCGGGTCCCGTGCGGATGTAGAGTCGGCACACCAGGCCGAAGCGAGCAGAAGATGAAAGAACCACTACAGAAGTGGTAGGGCCCTAACCTCAGGGAAAAAGTGATACGTAGATGTATAGGTAATATATCACTGATTCCGCAGGAATACCAGAGAACAGAGAGAACAGGTGGTGGCACAATCGGTCTAAGCTGCATAAGATAAAATAATTGAGTGTTTTATCGGTGCGAGTCGGGCGATCGGTACCGGGACGAATGACAGATGACAATTGCAGGTCACTCAAGGCGAGGGGTGAAACAAGGAGAGACCAGACCCCCCCCCATACAGTGGGGGGAAAGTCTGTTCTCCCATGACAGATCGCCAGCGCCAGATGACCAGAAGCTGCGGCTGCGGCTGCTGGTGATGTCGGATGTTGATGTTGCAACATGTCGATGTAGATCCTAGATTTACGTTCCTCCTACGTTACGATTATTTTTATTATTTTTATTATTATATTATTATTATTATTCTTATTATTATTATCGTGTTGTCACACGACAGACGAGAGGTCGGTCGGTCTTGCGTTGGGGCTTGCGTTGGGCCCTTCGTGTACTCGTGAAGGTCTCGACCAGTTCTCTCAACCGGTTCCTTAAACTCGTGACACGCCTCTGTCGAGCTCGTGTCGTCGACCAGTTCTCCTGGACCCAATGTGAATTGTGAGATAATGATATAAAATAATATAAACGTGCGTGTAAACGTGCGTGTCAGCAAATCTCTTTAGAAGAATTTATAAGCCCATATTCAGTAAATCAACCGTACTTCCAACCTTTCATACGGATAGTGGACACACACGCTCGCTGTAAGACAAGCAAGAGTTGAGAGACTCATATGATTTCACGTCAGCACGGCACAAGTTGATGATAACCTAGTGTGCTATTGTGAATTACTTGGAACTGCATATTTATTTTTGGTGCCGTCAGCTTTCTCTGTATCCACTCGAAATGTCCGAAGGTGATGGGGGCCATGCGTGCCCGGAGCGTTTTACTTTCGAGCGCATCAAGTCCCAAGCGGAAGCCGTCCGGTTTGGGAAAGCGCAATCGACAATTTCCGTTTCTAAGTTGAATGTGCAAGAGCCACAGACAGATAGGACTGAATATTATTACAATTCCGTTGTTCAAGGAGATAGCAACGAGTATGTATGTAGCTTCTGTGTGGAATCGACCGGCGTCATTAAAAAAATGCGTTGCAACTGCCAAGACGCCATGACTCGCAGCGATCTGTGCAAACATATTTTGGCAACCGCTTTACACGTTGTAGGATATCAACCTGCGGATAGTGCTGAAAAATCGGGGGCACCGCAGGGCCCTCAGATTTCTCGTAGATCGCCTCGCAAGCACCAGGCTTCACCACGCGTGCCTGAGTCGGTTTCTACCACGGTTCCTCCATCAGCGACATCATCCCTGAAGGGAAAGCTTTCGTCTCAGGCAAAAGTTGTGTACCCACTTCACCCACCAGAAGATATCCACATTAGCAAGTCTCTAGCAGAATCTTTCATTCACTTTAGCGCGTCGAATCCCAAATTTAAGACACAACCTATCCAGAGTCAGAGTGGACAAGTTGATGTGCCCAAGTCGCAATACTATTGTGCGAATCAGATATTCGAGGTTGTGCAGCAGGCACGTTCCGCCAAGAGCGGAATTCTTGGCCCGATGGTGGCCAAGTTGAGCTTACGAAAGATGGTATCCACCCCTGGTGCGAGAAAAACACGTAAAGCCCCAGACTGGTGGGCACGACTTTCGTGTCGTCGTGTCGACTGTCCAGGCACAGTAATGCTTGGGGGCTCGGTTCGTGAGGCTCCTGCGGAAGACGAGCTATATTGTGTTCAGATTACCCCTAGTGTGGCTTGCCAGCATTACGTTGATGATACCGCACCTATGGGGTGGGTTTGTGGGACTAATCGTGACGTCCTCAAGAAAGAGATGCAGGGCGCTGGGAGGAAACCGCTCAAAACATACAAGAAAAAAATATTAGAGATGAGCGAGTGCGAGAAGAGTTCTGGAGATCGGAGTCGCTTGGGTGTTACTCCCGAGGTTTATCGAAAGATTCGATCTGAAAACACCACAGAGCAGCGGGGACATCAATCTGACCCGTTACTCAGCTGCATTCAACTTCAAAAAAAGTGGGCTGAGGAAGACATTGATCAAAACAAACTTACTGGCAAACGTGCACGCTATGCAGGAATTATGCACAACATTCATGCTGGTAGAGAATTCTCTTATGACTTGTGGACAGTGGCGAGCATCAAACTTTACCGCCGGCGTGCACCCATTTCAGGTACGCATATTCTAGATTGACCTTCACTGACTTGTTATGTAGCAAATTGCTCTTATTGTGAGCAAACTGTTTTATGCATTCTCCAAACACATATTAGCGAGATATCTTATGCATACGTATGTTCATGTCATGTTGTGCATTTCCTAAACATTATCATTCATATTATTTCAAGTATCTAGCTTCTTAGCAGGCATGGCCCACAACATAGATCAAAAGTATTTAGCATTTAGTTGTTTAAAGAAGACAGGCACACATAGAGGTATACTTATAATATAAAAGGGCACTGTGTGCTCCATCCTTTTGCACATCTGAATAAACAGTTAGACATATACTTGTGTTCCCCAAAATATGAACCTATGCAATTGTGTGGTGTGGTACTTTATTCAGGGGCTGTATTTTATTCAGGGGCTGTATTTTATTCAGGGGTTGTATTTTATTCTGTACTTTATTCAGGGGCTGTATTTTAATCAGGGGCTGTATTTGATTCAGGGGCTGTATTTTATGCAGCCCCTGAACTTTATTCACGGGCTGTATTTTATTCAGGCCCTGAAAATCCCCCCAACCCCCCAAGTCCCGGATGTATTGCCCCCCTTGTATTACACCATTAATAATATATAATTAATAATAGACGTTAATAATGGCACACACACATATATAAATATATACGTTGTGTATAATTTATATACACAAGCGGTTCTCAGGCGCCTCACGATAATGTCGTATTTATATTAGTATTTTAATATTTCTATAATTTTATATTAAATTATATAACATAATATGATTCGGTATGCGAATCCATGAGAACTGGTCGACGACACGAGCTCGACAGAGGCGTGTCACGAGTTTAAGGAACCGGTTGAGAGAACTGGTCGAGACCTTCACGAGTACGCTCTTGGTCTTGCAGTTCGGTTGGCCAGAAACACATTCATTACAGCACTTCTACATTTCACACTTTATAAAAGACGAAACGCAGGCACCGCTCAGCGACATATCACCTACATCGAGAATCATTCGAGTTTCGATCAAAAGTGAGGGAGTATTTGTGCCCAACATCTGTCTTTGAGACACATACGACAAGTGTAGCTTAACTCATGGTGTGGTAATTGTATCGTAAGCCCCGTTTTTTATCTTTCGCATTATCCGAAGTCCCGCTCCGCTCCGCTGCTTTCTAGACACTTTCTGGCCACGTTATCCGACACCTATGAGTGAAGATCTCTCTCTGGTACTTTGCTCACGCCCATCTTATCTTCCAGACGCAGTGTCGGACGCATGACTTGAGCTGAGATCTGCGTTTGGCACCTCGATCCGTCTGGAACTCGACGATTTCCTTCTGCGCACGTGCTTGCTTCAACGTCACAAATACTCGCGTCCATAGAGTGTTTGCCCTTACGTATCAGTTCCATGTCCGTCTGTTGTTTCCTGGGCGGTGCGCAAACCGTAATGCCCAGGACACAAACTTGGTAACCTTCAAAAGTCGTAACGCGACACCGGACTAATCCCCAGGCTATCAGTTTCTTACGCCGATCTCCAACCCTGCAGTACCTTTAATTTTTATTGGGCTGGCGTTTATCGCCTACAGACTGCTGTTTGAGAGCCTAGCTTGAACAGGTTTCTCCCAGGAGACTTCACTCATCAGACCCAGTTGTTCTTCCTGATTTTGCGCAGAATGTTACCAGCGCAAGCTTATCAAATATCAGCGTGCCAACTGATGTCGCTTACAATCACTATGGAAACCGGATGGCGACGGTATCATCGGAGGGCATAGTGGTGTGGGGCAAGGGGGGCGCTGAGGAATGGACCTACACCTCTCTGATTCAGGTGCACTTTCTTTTTTTGCCCCCTGCCCACCCCGCGCATTGCTCTGCTGAAAGATCACACCTCTGAAAAAGTGATTTTCTTCACCCTGAGAGCTACTTTTCCTTTTTGACCTTCCCCCACATAAACCAGATTCGAAAAGCTTGCACGGCTGGAACGACTGCTCGCACCCTCTACGACGCAGCCGCTCCTCTTTCGCATGCGTTTCACAGAGCCCACCTGCGATTTGGATTTCAAATTCAAATTCACACATCCGAGGGAGTATCCCTTGAGACAGATCGAACTACTTGGGTGTGCATCGAATGATTGGCTCCGATAGCATCCCGAGAACGCTCGTTCGCATCAATGAGCTCACCCGAGGGGACGCGGTGCCGTTTGCCGCACAGGTGCCTGACGGCCACCGCTGTCTGAAGCTGGCTTGGGCGCATCCAGAATTTGGCTCAGTGCTCGCCGCCGGAATCCAACAGCTGGCGGGTGGGTCCAGCGTACACATATGGCAAGAGCGAGACTTTCCGGGGAGCCCCGACGAATCTTCGTGGCAGCTGCGGGCCCGCTTCGATGAGGCCTGCGGCCCGGTGGTGGATCTCCGCTTCTCGCCCGCTGATAAGGTGCGCGTCCTTACTTGCACGACCTCCAGCCAGCCCTCGCGCAAGCTCCAAGCCGCCAGTTTCCAGGACCACGAGTGCGGGTTGAACTGGCCGTGTCACGGATCTTTCGTTTTCCGTTTTCGTGTTTCTTTTTGGTGCAGGCATCAGTGTCCGCGATCCTTCCACTCAAAGGGTCGGCCGGAGCAACTTCAGTCTGAATATAAGAGAGGGCGCACGACTGTTCGGATTCAGATCTCTTCGTTATTTTCGACACGTGCAGTTTCTGTACTAGTGTCCGGATGTCCGACCGGACACCATCGATCCTGCACCTTCTAGTTCTCCTCTGCAGCTGGATGCCATCGCTTGCAAGCGGGGGACTGAATCGCTCTTACACGCTGCGAGCCTGCACAGGGACTCTGGCTGGTGGCGGCCGGAGGTGACGGTGCAATCCGCTTGTACAGCTGCCTGGGAACCTTAGAGCTGGAGACCTGGCAGATGCAGGTCGGAGGCACGGGCCCTTGTCCTTACAGCTTTGCATCCCGCTGTGCACCTGTCCATCTTTTTGTACTTGCACGAAATCCTTTGCACGTCTATCTGCCAACAGCCCGACTTTCAGCCCGACTTGTGTGCCCGATATTGCGGCACAGCCTCACTGCGCCCCGAGGCCAGGCATCAAACCCAAGCTGCATCCTGGAGAACTTCTTCCGGCAGCATCCAGTCCCGGAAATCGCATTGACCGCGCAGACTGCTGGAGTTCTCTTTCCGCTTCTGCTGCAGCTGACGCGGTGGCGGAGCCTGCGTGCAGAGCGCCTTCCAGGTGCAGCACCAGGCCGCCCCCACGTGCGTCCAGTGGCGCCTCTCCGACCACCACCAGCCTCTGCTTGCCGTGGCGACACACCCAAGTGAGCCCCTGCAGAGCCCCTCCCGACAGCGCGCCACCAGTGCACCATTCCTTCATCGACGTCGGAGATCAGAGACAACAGATACGGCACTTTCTTGAGGGTCCCCAGAGGGGAAGGATAGTGCCGTTCGGAGAGTGCTGTATACAGCTCAACCACTTTGCCGCGGGCCCTCCTGAGACAACCGGTATTTATGGCATGGCATAGCCTCGCCAACTTTGTTTGGCCATGCCCAAGGTGTTGTGTCGTGCAAGGTGCTGGAAGGAGAGGGCGTACTGTTCTCAGTCACTTTGTTACGCAGGGCTCCTTGCACATGGCTATTTACAAGAGGGCATATAGGGTTCGGCCGAGTTGCTGCCGACTTGTTCCCTCAAGCCCCTTAGAGCTTTCGTAGTACCAGTCGGACAGGGCGCATCGAGCTCGGCCACTGCGTTGGGGGGGGGTCCGAGGGAATGGGTTATGCCAATAGGTGAGGGCGTGTAGGGCTCGGCCATGTTGTCAGTTGACGATGTTGTGAGGGAATTCGTGAGAGGGTGCAGAGGGCTCGGCCTATTTATCCTCCCCTCTCCCTCTTCCGTAGTGCTGGTAGGCAAGGCGACCCGACCATTTCGTTGGGATCTTTGAGACAGCCGGTGCTGCCATTAGCCGAGGGAATATAGGGCTCAGCCACTTTGTAGGGGCGCCTCCGAGAGGTCGGGCAGTTCCAATGGGGGCGGGTGTACAGCCCCCAGCCACTTTATTGGAGGAGGGCTTCCTAGAGAAGGGATATTTGTGAGAGGACGGATACAGCTTTGCCAGTTTGTTAACCCCCGCACCCCCCCTCAGAGGGTAGTCCTGGTCGGAAAGGCAGCAAGGACTCGGCCCTTTTGTGGTGTGGCCTGTCCAAGAAAAACCAATTATGCCCTCTAGGCAAATCCGGCTCAGTCACTTTGTGAGGGGGGCGGGCTTAGTCACTTGGTGAGGGGGGCTTTAGCTTATTTTGTGAGGGGGACGGGCTTAGTCACTTTATGAGGGGGCCTGTGAGAGATCGGGTACTTGTGAGAGCGTGTGTAGGGCTCGTCTGATTTGTCCCCATCCCCCGTTCGATTGGAGACCATGACTAGTGCCGGTAGGCAAGGGAGTATAGGGCTTGACCTCTTTTTCAAGGGGTGCTCTGACCCCGTGTTGCAGCGTGGAAAATACTCTGGACTGCGGCGTCTGGCGTGGCTTTGGAAACCATGACGCAGTCCAGAATGTAATTCAATTGAATGATCTGGGCTGCGACACACGGCTGCTCCACATCCTCCATTCCTACTTGGCTATGCAGTGCAGTACTGTAAAGTGCATGGTGCTGGCGACATGTTCAGTACGTATGATTGCCATGTATGACATTCCAGGCTGTACGTTTTGCAAAATTGACTGCACCACAATAGTCCTTCTACATTTGGTAGTCCCCCTCGCAGTCCAAAGCTTATGAATGTCTCCATCCGCGGCCTGCGGCGCCCAGCTGTTTGGAATGTCACGTTCCAAAGCTCCACGCTGTGGACCTCCAACCAGAGAGACGTTTACGTTTTTTGTCATCTGCCAACCAAAAAAGGGGGTCTGCCATGTCAGACGCCGCAGTACAAAATATTTTCCTTGCTGAAATGGATGTGGAGAGAACAGTTGTTTGAGAGGGCATAACGGACACGGCTGGTTGCCAGCGCCGCTCCCCCGCTTCCCCTCGGCTGTGCTGTGGTGAGAGGGCGGCTTAATCTTGAAATAACCTTGGATGAACCTTTGTTAGGATAAGCTGTGAGACGACGAGGTGGTGCCCGAGGGCGTATCGGATTTGGTCCGTGCGGGCGCCTCCAATAGGGCAGTAACGGTGCAAGAGCGTGTGTAGGGATAGGCCACTCTTGCGGGATGACCTCAGAGCGAAGGGGTGATGCCAGTCTGTGAGGTAGTATTGGGCTCGGGCCACTTTGTGGAGGGGCCTTCAAGAGCACGGATATTTGCCACGTGGCCTATAGGGGTCGTCCAGTTAGTCTCTCCCAGTACCCACCCTCATAGAGAGTTGGACGGTGCTGGTAGGAAGGGGCAACCAACGGTCGACATTTTTGTGGGGGTTCCATTTGAAACCTTGAGAAATCCTGGTAGGAGAGGGCATCCAGGGCTCGATTATTTCTCGGAGTGTCTTCTGAACCATCGCATAATGCCGGGAGGAGAGGGCGCATAGTGCTCGACCACTTCGTGGAGGGGGGCTTCAAGAGAGGCGGTATTTGTGATTAGATGTAGAGGACTCAGCCATTTCACACTTCTCCCCTCGTTTAGGATTGGAAATCCGAGCTGGCAAGAGCCTGTAGGGCTTTGCCACTCCACTACTGGGCGGCTGGGTGAGCATCGGTCTTTTGGAAAAGGCATATGAGGCTCAACTATTTTTCTGAGGGGGGCCTCGGAGAACATGGGGTGTGGTGGAAGGGGTGATGTTTCTCTAGTCAGCACGCAATCTCTCCACTCCGGTCAAGAAGTCTTCAGGGCGAGCGCATGTCAGTGATGCTCTGTGTTGTTGTCTGACCATCGCGTCTGTCATCTTGGCGTTCACCAGGAATTCTGAGGCTTGACGGGCCACGTGGTCTCGTCTGCAAGCAGGTTGCATCTGCACGCGGCTGTGTGCCCCCGAGGTCGGGAGTGTGCTAAATGGCATCCATTGTATGCGCGGAACGATTGGTCGCAGGTCCTCACGTGACGAAAGCTCAGGCTGGTGTGCACCTGTGGCTATACGAGGAGGCCTTCCTGAAATGGAGCATGGCTGGATCGCTGCTTGACACTCAATGTGCGCCACGCCCTGCTCCCTGCCTGTCGTGCAACGTGCGCCACGCCCCGCTCCCTGCCTGTCGTGCAACGTGCGCCGCGCCCCGCTCCCTGCCTGTCGCGCATCGTGCGCCACGCCCCGCTTCCAGCCTGTCGCGCAACGTGCGCCGCGCCCCGCTCCCTGCCTGTCGCGCAACGTGCGCCGCGCCCTTTTTCGTGTCATTACCTACATCGCACGTAGGCATGTGCCTTCAAGGCGCCCTTGCCCTTGGAGAGATCCATTTGAGCCAATTGTGGATAGCACGGGGTCTGGCGCAAAGGGTCGTGGCCCGTGTTTTGAGCCCATTCAGGATTCAGGAAATAGGGAGTAACATACGGGGCCCTGGTGGCTAGTACAGGTGTGGACTGGATTGCGTGGGCGCCAATGAGCACTCCAATGGGAGACTTACTCGCTGCAACAAGCGGCTTGGAAGTCGTGCTCTCGTGCGCGCCTTTCTGTTTCCCGGGCCGCTGGCCGCATGCCTCGCTGTTTACATCAACGCCCAAACTGCGAGGGCATGTGCAGCAACTGATCTTTGCTCAACTTTCGTAGCTCGTGGGTGCTGCGCATCGACCATGTCGATGGCTCATGGTTTTTGGACGTGGGCTGTGGTGGTGGGGTATGAGAGCTGGACATTGGGTGTGTTGGTGGGGTATGAGAGCTGGCCATTGGGTGTGTTGGTAGGGTATGAGAGCTGGCCATTGGGTGTGTTGGTGGGGTGAGAGCTGGCCATTGGGTGTGTTGGTGGGGTATGAGAGCTGGCCATTGGGTGTGTTGGTGGGGTATGAGAGCTGGCCATTGGGTGTGGTGGTTACTCATCGCTGATAGACACAGCTGGCTCGTGGTTGCAAGGCAGCGGCTGTTGCGGTATCTCCTGGCTGCCGGGCACTGGCTGTGGCAGTAGCTCATGGCTGTTGGGCACTGGCTGTGGCAGTAGCTCATGGCTGTTGGACTCATTGAGGCTGAACACTGGGTGTGCTGGTAGCGTATGGTTGCTGGACATTGGCTTTGCTTGTAGCTTATGGGTGCTGGACACTGGTTATGGTGTCAGCTCATATCTGCAGAACATTGGCTATGGTGATAGGTCATCGCTGGGGGACATCGGCGTTACTTGTGGCTAATGGGAGCTGGACGCTGGCTGTTGCGTTTGCGCATATCTTTGAGGCATTAGCTGTGCTGGTGGCTCAGCGCCGCAGGACATTGACCGTGTTGATGGCTCATGGCCGTCAGACACACGCTGTGGCAGTAGGACATCGGCCGTGCTGGTGGCACATGGCTGTTGGACATAGGGTGTGCTGGTGGTGGCGCATGGCTGTTGGACATAGGGTGTGCTGGTGGTGGCGCATGGCTGTTGGAGATAGGGTGTGCTGGTGGTGGCGCACCGCTGCTGGACATGGCTTCGGCGGTAGGTTATAGGTGTGAACACAGTATTTCAATTAGCTTTTCATCTAGAGATGCCATGGGACGCAGCTTTTGTTTTGCTCTCGGTTTTGTATACTCAGGTTCCTTCATTCTATCCATATTTGTCGGTTGATGCCTTTTTTTCAAACCACGCGCATGGAGTTCGCCAAAGCATGCTGCGAGTATCTTCTTGAAGTAATAGCTTTATTTTGCTGGGAGGGCGCGCTCCTGTGCGAAGCGATTTACTCAATTTCGTGGAAAGTCCTTTGCAAAGGGACGCGGTGGACTGGACACAGAGGAAGCAGCGCTGCGGACCCACAAGCTGCGGATCCGACAGTACAACCGTCCGCATCATCTCTCGATTTTCACATCTCGGTCTGTCTGAGCTGCGTTGTATGCTGGATACACTTGAGGAGACCACTCAATTCCGCCTCTTTCCAGACTTAACATAATGCCGCCCCCGCCAGCGCTCCCAAGCTCGATGAGACATTTGGCATGAAAAGCACACAGCCCCCACTAGGCACTTGCAGGGTGGGTATAAGGAGAGGGGGGAGGGGTGGATGGATCAGCTCTATCCGTGTGTCTCGTGGAGTGGACTCCAGCTCAGTGCCGGCGGCGCACATCAAGGAGGAGGCCCGTCTGGTGCATACATCCAAGGCAAATCCTTGGCCCGCCTCGCCTCACAGTTGCACTGTTTAAATCAATTTACCGAAGGCCAGTTTGAGTATTCAGACCCCCGTGATGGGAGGTGAGCTCCGAAGATGGTAGTCGAGGCCCGGGGATGTGAGGCAGGTCCAGGCGGTTGTGAGGGAGTCCCCAGTGATATGATGCAAGCCCTGGCGATGCAAGACGAGCTGCGGCGACGGTGAGGCAGGCCCCGGTGTTGTACGACTGAGACTGTTGTGTCAATCAGGTGGTGCAAGCGGAGTGGAACATGAGCGCTACGACGCTTGCCACGTCTTGCGAGAACGGCGCCGTGTGCCTCTGGTGAGAACCTCGAGATCTTGTGGACCCCCGTTGTAAAGCCATCCCCGAGCATGCATCTCCCCCTTGTGGACACCCACCCCAAGCAGGCCTCTTAGTTTCTTGCCACAGAGCCACCTTAAACCTTGCCCCTGGGTCTAGTGTTGCACCACCACTGCAAAGCTTGCCTCCTGGTTTCCAGGTACACAACCCTCTGTAAGTGTGCCTGCAGGTGTCCCCAAACACAGCCACGCCCAAGCTAGCCTCGTTTGGCGTGCACATGCCACCATGTCCTTCTCAAATTTGCCAATCGCAATGTGTGTTCACCGAGAGGTTGTGCTCTGAGTAGCAGTTGTCAAAATTTAGGGAAATCACTTAAAGGCATGATCTTGCATGTAAACACATGCCGTATATCAGGGAATGGTCTCGAAGGCATAAATGTGCAACTCGTTGCAAAGAATTAGGGGGAATGTCTTGAAGTCAAAATCGTGCCCTTCTTTGCAAACCATACATCCAGTGTGTGGGGTCAATCTTGATTCTGTAGCTTGGTATGTTGTGTGTTCAATTTTTGTTGTTGTTGTTGTTCTCCTTGGGATGATGGCGTGCTGAGTATGTGGCTACTCCACATGTGGTGAGTTGATGCAGGTCACAAAACCTTGAAAGTGGTGAGTGGCTTCGGGTAGCTACGGTGAACGATGGAAATGCATAAGATGAAGGCATTGGTTGATAGGCAGAAACATGCAGCAGGAGCTTGCATGCAAGGAAATGGTAGCAGCTGCCTTCTCTCACCCACCAGGTCATGCATCAATCGCCATTATGTCGCCATCTCAGAAAAGTTGACTTGTCAATAGAATCTGAGCAACAATCTGTCGGCTGTGTCCAATTTCCAGATATCAATGAGGAATAGCTAGGAATCACTGCACCCTTGTATTCCTTGCCACACAACATCTCCAGAGCATACATTGTTGTGTGAAGCATGCAGTATTGAGGGAGGTTGCTTAAGCTTCTCCCTTTAGAAATTGCAAAATTAACAATGCTTAAAAGAATGTATGAAATAGTAGCCTCGTCAAATTTTCAACTCCTATTTCAGGGCATTGACTATGGACTAAATATGAAACCAAGCGGTGTTCCAACCTTTATTGAAGAATCAATATAGAGAATCAAGGGTCGCCACTGGGACCACTCCTCCGATCGCAAGTGTAGACAGTCTAAAGTCCGTTGGCGCCGTTTGACGACTGAGACACCGTGAGCACCAAGGTCTAAGCTCCCCAAGTGTTCCTCCCATTCGTCTAACAAACCACGACAAAAGTGTTCCGAGCTCACCTGGATAATTAGCACTTTCCGCACACCTTGTCCCAATACATCATAGGGACGCAAAAACTACACGTGCACGGACTGCGGCACAGGGAAGCCCCCATACAGACGCCTTCGCTTTAGCGAACATCGGGGGCTCTTACCTTGGTAGCAAGGGGTGGGGCAGTTCATTATAAGGCGAAATGATGTGCGGCGGCGGGGAGTAATAGCTCAACGTGAAACCGTCAAAATACCTCCTGACGGTACCCCGGCGGCCCATATCCCTAAAATGGGCTACCGATTCTCATCCCCGCTGGGAGGCCTCGTCGGTCTCAGCATGATAATAAGACAGTTAACACTTGAAGGCGAATTAAACTACTGAAGCATCGTGGCACACACCTGCGATAGAAAGTTAATTCCGCTGTCCGAAACGAGAAGAGAAGATTTTGCCGATCGGGAGGTCCGTTGTGTCGAATAACGTCGGGCTGTCCGAATCGGTGCGGAGTAGGTCTCGACCGATTCGCGGAAGCTCGATAAGACTAAGTGCATGACCGCATCTGTGTTTTTTTACATAACAAACCCTCGTACGATAAATGTTCCAAGGCGCCCTGCCCTATTTAGTCCACATGGACAAAGAACTCTACGGATGCCAAGAGTTATCAATGTCGCTTATGGTCGGATGTTCGAAAGCAAGGCTAGGTATCAGTTGGACCAATATTACTGATATTCTGGTATATCAGAATATTGATATCGATGCATTTTTTTAACGATGTCAGAAATAAATCAGTATCGATTGTTTAAAATTCGGAGTAATCGGAATTAAATGATTTCAATGGCAAAATATCAGTATTTATCGATTGATTTTGCGAATTGTCGATATCGATCGATGGCTATGGAACGAGCATGTCAAACCGCAAGTATCAGAATTAGACGCACTAGGGAGTTGTTTGCAACCTCTGCATACGTGCGTGCATAATTAATTAGTTACCATACACAGATCCGGAAGTGGCACTTGCGACGTGCGCGATTGGATAAATGATATCGCAACCATGAGCAATGGCGTTATAATCGTATTCGAATCCTATACACTTGGAGAGCAAAAGCAGCGGATCGAAGACGTGAAGATCAACCTTATATTTGAATTCTAACATTCTCGATCATTTCTTTCAGGTTTACACCAACCATTGGCAAGACGAGAGGTGCTGGTGCAACGCGCCGCAAAGGGATGAAGGGATGAACTGACGTCCACGCTATAGTTGTGCTTACGTGTGTCACTGTGTGAGTCTATTCATGTATTTTTTTCTGTTTGAGTACGTTTCATCTGTTATCAGTGCATAACTGCGTATTTGCAATATCGACAAAGTAGGTCACATTAGTATCAATCGATAAGCTGTGCACTGGCATATCAGAATCAATTGATCGTGTGCCTGCTCGATGTCAGAATCGTCAGCTTATCAGTATTTATTGTTTTATTTGATGCAAAATCGATATCAATTGATGCCAACTAGCAAATCGTACTAGGCATTGATGAGAGGCCCTAACATGTTATAACTAATTGATACAGGTCCCGACAATTGGTACCTACCCTTGTTCGAAAGCCGCCGCACGTCGAACGCGCGATCAGCGACGAGCTAAATCATCTCTTGCTTTTCGGTTCGGTTCGGTTGCCGCACACACGCCCCCAGCAGTGCAACCCATGAAAACATTGGGCAGAATGTATCTATATAACGTGTGTGCGAGCGTGCGTGTGTGTGCGTGTGTGTGCGTGCGTGTGCGTCCCTGGGATGTGGTCGTCGGCCCCTGTGGTACCCTTTTGGCGGGTACTGCCTCTTTGAGGGCGTCGGGGATTCGTCTGCGGCTGGCTCTATTTATGTCCAGTGCCTTGGGGCTTTTTCACCTGCCGGGGGACTGGTGATCGACACCCACTTTATGGGGTACTGGCATCTCGTTGTGAACGGGGACGGCCACTGGAATGATTTGAACGATGGGATGTGGCTGTCCCTGTGGTACCCTTCTGACGGGCACTGCCTCTTTGAGTGCGTCGGGGATTCGTCTACGGGTCGCTTTTTGGGAGTGTCTTGGATTCGTCTGACGCTAGCTCCCTCTCCGTGTACAGTGCTCATGGTTATTACACATGCCGGGGGACTTGTGTTCTTTGACCTTGATATGAAGTACTGGCGGATCGCTGTGAACGGGGACGGCCGCCGGGTGGAAGTGGGGTTTGGGAGGCGGTTATCCCTGTGGTGCCATTCTGGCGGGCACTGCCTCTTGGAGAGCTCGGTAGATTCGTCTGTCGTGCTGCGAGGAGAGGCAGAAGGTGGTGAAGTACACCTTCTGTGTTTTCCCTTGAATTTTGTGGGGAGCACTTAGGTGCCCGCATGTTTCCTTTTTTTGACATGGGGTGTCCATGCTGTGTGGTGTGACTGCATTCATGACATAACCATGGACCAACAGGTCCCATCCATCGACCGGGAGCCACTGGGGGGCATGCCAGCAGGGTCCGCTTACTCCGTAACCCAGAGACCAACAGTTGTTTGGCGACGATCGGTCACATCGTATCATCTTTCCATGCTGCTTTGCATTTGGGTTGGGCATATGTATGCGTTTGTGGTATCTTGTCACGGCCCCGCCCTGCTCTTGATTTGCTTCTCACATCCACTGGGATGATGATGGGCTGGCTTTTGTTGGCCGATATCATGCCGTTCAGTGCGTGCGTGTGCGTGCGTGTGCGTGCGTGTGTGTGTGTGTAAAGAGGTATTAAAAAGTGAGAATCGGGAATAAAATCCTTCATGCGTTTTGGGGGAATAAGTATTACGTTATTTAAAATCAAGCGAATGCGTGTGGCGCCTTGATTCAAAAAGATATTTTACCGAAAACATTCTTTCATAACTTCTTTCAAGATATCTGTTACCTCTACCTATGTTGACCTCTACCTATGGCGCGCTCTGCGTATTGGGTGTGCGTCTTGATTTCTTCATCGGCAAGAAGCTTAGGACGATTGTCATAGACATAGTTCTTCACCATGGCATTTGTAGGTTTCTCAATCACCGTAGCTTCATCTTGTAGAGCATTCCACACTTGCTTTAATAGCCGTTGCCTCTTCACAATGATCGTGTTCATAATTTTTTTAGTAGCTTGGCATAAGCCTTTACCCGAGAAGTCTGTGTGGTCATGTGCATTGGCTTGCAGAAAACTGCACAGCTGCTTGCCTTCGTCTGAAACCCGCTAGTTTGCAAATACAATCGCATGTGTCTTGTGTAGTGAGCACTTAAATTTGTAACTTGCGACTCCTTTTTTAGAGGTGCATGGTGCACACTCTTTGCAAATCCCGTCGGGGCACATAACCATGAAACGCCAAAAAAATGCGGACTATAAGGGTTTGGGTTTTGAATTGTGATGCTAGTGTTGCATTTGGATTCACAGTACAATGTTTCTAACCCATTTCGATGTTGAGGAAACCGATGGTGACCTCGAATTTCATTGGCTCTCGGTATTTAGGGGTGTTACGGTAGCCTTAAATCCCCCTCTAAAGTCCGAATTCGTAGGGTTTTTGTGCACATAGTACTTACTGACCAAGTCTCGTTTTAGGGTGACATTGGTGTCATATAACTTCAGTTCGGATATCGTTTGAGCAAGTTTGATGCGCCTTGCCTCACAAGAAACCATGCCATGTGGTTCAATCATGGCATATTTTGAACATCGGTCAGAGTTCGCGGGGGGAAAGGCCAATAAGGGTTTGGGTTTCGAATTCCGATGCAATCATTGCATTTATATGCATATATTATGATGTTACTAACTTATTAATTCGATGCTGAAAAGTTGATAGTAACCTCGGTTCTGCATGATTCTCAATATTTTGAGGGCGTCGCTTCACAATATACGAATCGCCCATATCCCCATACCCTACATTCTGGGAAAATCAGAAGACGTCTAGAAGACGTCTTCTGAACGTCTTATAGACGTCTTCGGAGAAATGATGTCTTCTGGTTTCCAGAAGACGTCTTCTGACGGGAACGTCTTCTGGAAACCAGAAGACACTCTTAGGGGAAGACGTGCCGAAGATGTGCGGAATGTCTTCCGGATTTCGGAAGACATCTTACCGGAAGACATGCAAAGTGCGCCCCTCTTCTCCCGAAGATACCTGGAAGATGTCCGAATGTCTTCTGGGGCCGGAATACATTCTCACATGTGTTATCGAGACATATGTGATGATTATGCAATTTGGCCACATAGCTACTTCATACCACACGT